>JAOVVO010000080.1:0-187074 GCA_028564675.1 Onchocerca lupi | reverse complement strand
ATAATAATAATAATAATAATAATAATAATAATAATAAAATGAATGATTCTATTTGAAAAATACCATCATTGCTGAATGGAATGAAGATTGTTAGATGATGATAATGATGATGCTGTGTTTCTGTATGGAGATAAAAAGGAACATGAAAATGTAGGATGGATTGAAAGATAGATGAAGTCAATGACCTTGTTTTAACCCCATCTAAAAATTGGGTCAAGTTGAGTTCATTATTGAATAATACTCAGACAAGACGAGCACGTCAAATAATTCACAGGAAGTTATTTGTAATTATGTCATTAAGACTTTGAAATAATTTGTTGATTGCATCAACAAATTTGTTTATACTATATATTAGAATCAATTCAGTTGCATGCATAAAGTTGTGATGATAAGGTTGCTGTAAATATATATATATATATTGCTATAGCAGGATAAAATGACATAAAATATAAATTTTTCAATAAAATTATTGGAAATATGCTATAAAATATATCTATATAATTAAAACTTTTTTTTCTGCATGATTCTTAAATCTTTTCCTATTATTAACTAATCTCATTAAAAGTTCTGTACATCCATTAAAGAAGAGAAAAAGTTTGAAACAAACAATTTCTGAAAGATTTAAAAATGATATTTTGTATCTGCATGCTCTTCCACAAAAAATGATGTGTACTTTTTTAAAATAATTAGAAAAAAAAAGAAAAAAAAGATCATTATCAATTTAAGAAATTTGTAGAAAAAAAAATTATGCATTTCTCCTTTGGCATTATTTCCATCTTTTCTGGTTTGATAAAAAATAAATAGATAAATCTAGATTTCTTATAACTAACTTCAATTCCAATTTCAATTCTCAAGTGATCTCTCTCTTTCTTCCTTTCTTTTCCTTTTTTTTGCTTCTTTAACTACTCCAGTCATTAAGATAATATTTACAATTTCATATCCACATTAGCTAAAAAGTTTATATTTGAGAGCATACTTATATTAATCTATCGGAATTGAAGGATGCGAAAAATCGATTATATCAAGCTGTTAAATTTAAAAATTGTTTTCATAATTTGAAATATTTATATTATATGCATAAATAATCATCTCAGTGATCGAAAGAAATTCATCTGAAATACTATATCTGAAAAATATATTATGTATTTAAAAATTTTCCCATGTTAAGATTTTTGATATGATAGATGATATATTCAATTTAAACAATAATTATACATTATACATTGAGCAAATGTTCCGAAAGTAAATAAGTTTAAAAATTGTGAAATTAGAATTTAAAAAGTAAAAAATTCGCTTTTATAATTTTTGCTCCCTTACGTAAATATTAATCCATGTAAAGTTGTAGTCATAAAATATGAAATAAAATAGAAATTTGATGATAACAATGATAAATATTTGAAATTAAAAAATTTAAAAACCTGTAAAGAAATTAAAATCTAAAAAGTATGAAGTTGTTTTATAATTTTCTGCTCTTTTATATACATAATCATTCTATATATAATACTGTGTTAATAAAATGAGAAATCAACTAGGAATTTGGTGATAATATTGTTGAAATTTAGGACAAAAATTAATTGTAATTAATAGTACTTAATTAGATAATTAAACTTGGCAATATTTACAGCTATATTATTCGCCATTTTATCCTTTATTCTTCTTTCAATTTCCTTTTTCCTCTGATCACAAAAAACCTGTTTCTGATCAAAACAAGCTTGGACAAGTGATAATGGACAGTAAGAGATGAAAGGCGATCTTTTCTTGAATATTTTAGCGAAAAAGAACAAGAAAATCTCGTTTAAGCTGTCTTCCTGTCTTTCCTTTCCCAAATCTTCATTTCAAATTTATTTTTTTTCTCTTTTTTTTTTTTTTTTTTTTTTTTTTTTTTTTTTTGTTAAGAGAAGGTAAGAGAGAGAAAGAGAAAGAAAAAAACAGCAAAAGTGTCACTTTTTCATTAAAAAATTAGCAAAAAAAAAATTTATTTTTTATTTTCAATCAAAGATTTATAAATTGTATTCACTTGCCTATTTCCCTATTTTCCTTTCTTTCCCACGGGAAATCAATATATTTAATTCTTTTAGTTCTAATTTAAATTCAACTAAAGACAACGGGGGAAAAAAAAGAATGGATGAAACTGGTTTGTTAATTTGAAACAGCCTTGTGACATGTATCATTTAACTCAATCTTTTCTCATGAATAATAGAAGGTGATAATTTATGCCAAAAATGATAATAATGACGATGAATAACACTAGTACTAGTACTAATTATTATCCTGATAAGAGCAATGATAATTTATACAGCTATAATAGTATAATAAAATTATATTTTATGAATGATTTATAATCAGTCACAAATTTGTTAAGTTTTTAGAAGTAAAACGTTTTGGCTGTACACGTATACTTGCAGGATAATTTTATATAGATAATTCTGTAATTTTGTCTCAATGACATTTCTAAATTTTTAAAGGATACTGGGACAAGAACGCAATTTATATGTATATATATTTCCTTTATTTGTAATTTGATAGCTCCAAAATTACTGATAACAGTATGCATTAAATAAAAACAATTTAAAAATTGACTATTTGAAAAAATGATTCAAAACAAAATATATGATACCAAAGGATAATTACTATATAATCAAAATTATCAGTTGTTATGTGTATAATTCCAAGCATAATTAGTAATTTTTCTAAAAAATTGTTGATTTGAACAAATGATTAATACGAAAGATTAAAAAAAATAAGTAAAAATAAATGAGCAAGATAAAGAAGCAAAAATGAAAGAATATTTAATGATAAGATAGTAATATGATAAGATGACTATGCCATTATTTTTTCATTTTTTGGTATTCTTCGTTACATATAAACAAAATTCCAATTTTCAATTTTCTTATCAAAATGCAAACAAATGCTCTGCAACACATGCAATGATAAGATCAACTTAATACTTGATTAAATAAATGTCTCATATTGCTTTATACTGTATGGATGATAAATTCGAAGTGTGATTATCATCAGTATATCATTTATTTAGTGAATAAAAATAAACGATAGAAAATGATGGAAAATTAATATATTTAATCAAAGGAATGTTAACAGATTGCTCCTTCAATATTTTATCAGATTATCAATGTCCATTTTCAGATTCTATTTGTTATTAAAATTAAAAGAAGTTGGAATTTTGATAAAATTGATAAATTTTACCCAATTTTTTAAAATTAAGTTTCTTGCCTGATCTGTTATTTGAAGAAAATTAAATATAATTAACTAGGTATTAATATGAACATTAATGATGCAAAATATTTAAGAGATCATTAGGAAAAGATATTTCGTTTATAAACGAAAAGGAAAGAAAAGTATATAAGAACTTCGAAAAGAATGGTATTATAAGGAATTAAGAATTTATCAGATAAAAAAGACATTTCAGACTTAACAGGTCAAACAAAGAACTTTTAATCAAAAAAAAAAAAAAAAAAGAAAAAATTGAGTAAATTGTATGAATCAGGAAAGAAAAAAAATTTTTTCTTTTTGAAATAACAGGAATAGCAACAAATGGTATGCCGGATGATAATGATGATGATAGACTTGCTCCCGAAGCAGTACCAGTCGACGGAACTGACCTCTCGTCCTGGTTGATTCGATACCGTACCGCCTATCCCGTTACTCCCGAGTTCCGTTGTGTATACATAGGAATTGAATATTATTTACACAACAAAATTCAAACAAAAATTTTGTCTCAACTTGTACGGACCATTTTTTTTTTTTTTTTTTTTTTTTTTTTTTGGCATGAATAATTCAATGCGGGAAATAATGAACGGATAAAGTTAATAACAGGGAAATTCAAGTTTTCGTAATTTATTAATTATTCATTTCTTAGCAATTGCGTGTTTGATTTGCATAATTAATAATTAATATAATTAGCAATCGTAAAATGTATATTTCTACTATGCTTAAATGAATCCATCAATTGCATGTCATTGAAAGCATTTCATACTAATTAGATGCGCAATATATCAAATAAATTTTGATGGAGCATTGAAAATCATTTTTAATTGAATGATATAAAATTCATTCTGCATATTCACAAAATGCTCCCAATTTTGTAAAATAATTAGGTTTTGTTTAAATAAACTTATCAATTATGACTCTTTTAAAAATCTCTTGTCAATTTATCCGGAAAGGTTGCTTAAGCCCTTCCCAGAATGATTAAAAAGGACAATTATTATGGAATATTACGTTTTATGAATAAAAATGATATGATAAAAATACGTAAATTGCTATAGTATTTTGTTTACTTTTTTTTCCATTCAACATAGCTTAGAAATGTCTGTTATTTATATTATCATTTTTATTTGGAACATAAAAAGTATTGCATAAATTAAGTTTAGAAAATGAGGTGATTTTGAAAAAAAAAAAATGAATTTTTGAAAATTTAAAGAAGGTAAATTATCTTGCAAAAATGAATACAGAAAAGCAAGATCTGAATGAAAGTTTAAAAGTATATATATATACTTTTTTGCAAAAATTTAAATGTCGAAATGCCGTAAATAAAAAAAAATCCTAAATGAACGAAGATTAAAACTTGTCAAACATGCTTTGTTTTAAAAATATGTAAATTAGTATTTATAAAACTCTATGAAAAAAAAAGGGAAAAAAATCGAAGGTAGAAAAAAAAGATTTGTAATTCCGGTTATTTTTTTTTTTTTAAACAGACAAAAAACAAAAAAAAAAAATTACAATGACGTCGTTTCATGTAAAATGTCAGTGATAAGAAGACCAGAAGAGATAAACTGGATCTCATTGATCATATAATTTCTCCCCCCTGCTTTTTCATTGATTTAAGAATGGAATCCTTCGATCAGAATCTCGAAAAAAAAAGTATGTGTACGTGTCATTCTCTTTTTTGGAAAAATGAGATTCTGAATAGATGAACGCCCGAAGGCAATTATAACATTATGAAAGAGTGAAAAAAAAGCAACAAGAAAACAAATAAATATCCCACTGAAGAAAGAAGACTACCCGAATAGGAGAAGCGGGGATGGAGGAGGAAGATTCAGGAAATTTGGAGCTTGAAGAAATGAAATTGATACCCAAATGCAAGTAGGAAGGAAGGAACAGTTGATGTTCATGAGGAGGACGGGTGAGAAGGAAGAATGAAGGAGGAAGATTTGACCATCAGGTCATAGGTAAGACGGGATGGTACAATTTGGAGGATGGTTCATTCAGATTCAACTTGCTTCAACAAGTTATTGAGGAAACACCGGAGGGCGGGGTGGGAAGGAAAATAGGCGGTTCTTGAAATAAGTCACTGGTTGACAATCACAAATGAACTCTGTTGAACTGTTGTCAGCAAAATGTCAACCCACAATATGTGTATTGGTTCTATGTATGTGTGTTTCTATCTTATATGTTGATTTCCTGTACAAATAACCGGTCCATCAAGAGAGGTCGTCCAGGTGAGTAATCTCGAACAGGTGAAGGTGGAGAAGGTTGAAGGAAGATGTGGAGAGATAGGAAAAGAAGGCCAAACCAGTAAGCACCAGCCTGTGATCGGTACCAACAATCACCATCATCATCATCATCACAACCTTTGCTGACACCAATACCATTATCACCTGAGCAACCAACCAATCATCACTTTTGGTAAAATGTAAATAGTAAAGTTCTATCGTTCGCCGACAACCTCTGACCTTTTATCTCATCCGATTAAAATCAAAATAAAAATTACGTTCGAAACAATATCGAGCAAGAATTCTTTTTTTAAATTTTCAAACATAATGAAACATGTAATGGATAAATTATAGGGCGGCGGGAATTAAATGAAACAAACCAGTATATTATTTTATAAATAAAATTTCAGGATTAATCGATAAAACATTCTTTCCACAGTTCGATATCGGATGAATCTTTCGTACGTTATGAGTTCTACTGTCACAACATCAAAGAAGAATTAAATTCAGAAATTGCATGTTGATATTTTTCTGTTTTTTATTAAATTTTGCATCTACTATTTATCACTTTATCAGATTAATTCTTGGAAAAAAAATGTTCAAAGCTGAAATGCTCACATATCACTTATGATAATAAAGATAAAATGAAAATTTACCTTTTAACATATAAAATGACGTAACATTCTTTTCTAATCAGATATGGATGAGGCATAAGATGAAATATATCAAATTCAGAAATTGTATTCTTTGTATTAATGCAATAAAATGGTAAATATTTTGAAATAATTTTCTCTTGCTATTAAATTTTGAATTATCATTTATCATTATCAGGTGATTTCTCGGCGAAGAAATGTCAAGTATTGAAACACTCATATATCAGTTATGATAATAAAAAATTACTGATATATTAAGTAGAATTTTTAGTTATTTGATGAAGAATCGAATTGATTATTTTAATTGTTTTCATTTTATTCTACTTAATTTTCAAAATTGCATGAAACCAAAATATTAAATTGTATTATGTAATTTCAAGTTTTGGAATATAATTATTGCTGTTTTCAAAGATTTAATTCTTACTTAATTCTCGAAATTGCTAGAAATTAATATAATGGATTAAAATATGCAATTCTAAATTTGGCATATAATTGAAAATTTTGAATTGATTATGTAAGAAAGGAAAAAATGTTATCAAAAAAGAGTAATTATAACATTTCAGAGATTAAATGAAACATTTTCCACAATAAAAGACCACTCAATTATAATTTATAAACTGAATTTATAAGAAGAAAACTTTCAATTAAAATTTAAAACATAAAATTTAGGAAAAGAATTGCATGAAAACTTCCAAAATAATTTATTCCTTGCAAATTAAAAATAAAACAAGACAAAACATGATCGAAAAAAAAAGAAAGAAGGATGAAAAATTTATTATTCATGAAGTTCTACTTTCTAATTTTCTTATTTTTTGAGAATGATGAAAAATATGGTCGTTTTTTTTAAAATATTTTTGTTAAACGGAAATTTATTGAAAATAAACTTAGCGAGAAAAGCTGAAAGAACGAATGGGTGGAAATAATAAAAAAATGGTGTGCAATTTTTTAAATAATAAAGCAGTAACCTTGATATTAACAATTTTTTAGTAATGATTCGTCTGAATAATGTAATAGGAAAATCCGGGGGTTGGGGTCAGCGGGGGTAAGAAGCGGAAGACGAATTCAAATCATATTTATGATATATGAATACTCAAATATAATCCTATAAGAATATAAAGTTTACAATTCTAATTAATTATAAATAAATAATTTCTAAAAATGATAAAATGTATATATGTGCAAGGTACATATAAAAACTGAAGTAAAACTGAAGTAATACTTCATGCATTGGTGACATACTAAAAAGAAATGATGGCAGCCATCATGCTTTGGTGACATAATAATTTCGAATTTCTTTTCCGAATTCGGAACAATGACAGATTAATGGGACAAGTTGAAAGTTGAAAATCATTGGAAATTTGTTAATATATAGTATGAAAAAGATTAATAAATGATTGATTTGAGACGAAGCAATTTTTGATATTAAAAGATAAAATAACTTTTTCCTGAATCCGGAATGATGACGGATTTATGAGGCAAAAAAAAAACTGAACAATCTATAACACAAATTACTCTTAATTATTTTGTGAATATAATTTTAAATAAGCATTTTTACTGATTACCGGATTTAAGAATATTGTACTGAACTACATTATGTGATAATATAGTGGTGTATTCGGGTACGGAAAAGAAGTCATCGTTCATAAAGCCTAATATTGATAAAGTTGCATATCTGAATTATATCAAATTTCTGGACTATTATGATAAGTTTGATATGATGAATACATTATAATTGAAAAAAAAATTATTAGAATAGCTGCCTGAAACTAAACATCAGAAATATCGAAATGAATAATCTCTAATATACAATTATTGATAATATAACCGCTTTTCCTTTTTTTTTTTCTTGAATATTTTAAATTTAAATTAGTTCAAAGTATTATATTTTTTCATTTGACTTATTTATTACTTTTAAAAAGTTTTGACTTTAAGAACAATGACAAAGAAGTGTTATATTTATTCGATGTAAGGGAAACTGCATAAAAAGTATGTAAAGGTAGTTTGCAACATTATCACTGATAACATATGTTTGAGTCAATTACTCTTCTTATCAATATAGATAACAGGAAAGGAAAAATGAGAAATTTCATCATCTTATCATTCTTCTAAAAAATTATTTGTTAAATTTAGTAATTGTTATTGCCCGGTGAACTGTTAAATTTAATTTAAATATGAATCTTGAACTGTCAAAAATTTTTTGAAATACAGTTAAAGATTCATATTTAAATACGATCTAATAACATACACAACAGCAATTGAAAATTTATCGAAACAAATGTATTAATAATTGTTAAGGATTTTTATTATTTGCAATATTAAAAAAATATATAGAGTGAGTTTCAAAATTCATATTATTTCGATAATTTAAGAAGTAAAAATTTTTACAATTTATTAAAAATACAAGTATTGAAAATTCTTATAATGTTTGGAATACTGAGAAGAAAATCCATGAAAAGTTTCAGAATTAAATTATTTTGATGATTTAAAAAAATAGAAAATTTTCCATAACATAGAATTTCATTTAATAATAAGAGGAAAAAAGGAATAAATAAAACAAAAAAAGCAAATTATTAAAAGAAAAATATCTGTGGGATAGATGGAAGAATATAAATTACTAATAACATGCAAAAGGAAGAAGTTTTAATTCTACTATCGCATGCTACTACTATAATATTTTCATATTCGCCTGAAGGTCATTTAAAAAAAGGTCAGTTAAAAAAGAAAAAAAACCTTCCACTCTTTTTCTACGATATCAAATATAAAATAAAACACTGAAAAAAAAAAGTTTATATATGCATGTATATTAGCCAAAATTTATGAAAAGTTCGATGACGCTGAAAAAAAATGGAAGAATGGCTTTTTTTTTTGCTCCATCCGGGATTGAATTTCAAAACAACCACGACGTATCCTAATTTTCCGGCTCACTGACATTTAAATGACCTTCAGGTCAAATTTTTGCAGCTTTTTTCATCATATTTCCTTTTTTTCTTTCTTAATGAATTTTCTATCTTCTTTCTTTCTTTTCATCTCTCATCATTCTCAAAAAATTGAAATATTTCAAAATCTATTCAAATTTAATTGCATCAAATAAGTTAGCATATCAAAATGTCTTGCTTGCTTGCATTGCGTTACTGATAGTGCTGCAATTTGTAGGAATACAGTAACACATTAAAAAAAAGTGAAATACTATTTATGAGAAAAATTGAACATAATTTAGCGAATATGTACTGTAACTTGTTCGTATTGAAATCATAATATCAGTGGTAACTAAAATTCAAATGATACAAAGCCTAATAAAAGTTAGAATTACGTTGTAATAATAAGCGCTAACCATGATGTCATCTAAGTATAGACGTTGGAACTACGCTATGGAAAATTTTTATTAATCTATCTTTCACCTAGCCTACGGATAATACGTCAATCCTCTTTCACCTACTAATCATCCGAAGTCTTCCATCATCCCTTGTCCTATCCAGAACTTCCGGAATTATTTGAAGTGGTGATGATAAATTTCATCGATTAACCTAATTTCATTACTACATATCTTTCAGAAATCATATATAATTCACCATTATTTGAATAATTTTGTCACTAATTTCAACTCATCCGATATTTGATCTCTTGTCATATCATCGCAAAAATTTTTCCCCGAGCAATTATAAACTATGATAGAATTCTGCGAATTCAAGCATGAAAATTATTCAGACTGTTAACAATATTGATCTTTTATCATCGTCATCATCATTATCATGAAAATTTCTGTTAAATAATTACGAACTTTAACAAAATGCTGGCAAATTAAAATATAAAAAATTACTCGAAATGCTAAATTAATATTTTTTTTCGTATCTTGTTCCATTTTGAATCAGTATCATTTTACTTTAAAAAATTATTAGATTAGGTATTACTTTAATAAAATTCATGAACATTCGTCAGAAATTTCGTTTTAAAAGATAAATATTACAATAGCTTTTGAAAATTATCAAGATTGTGAAAGAAATTATATGAATATTCGGGATAAAATTTTGCAAAATGAACTTTTAGAAATGCGGAAAAGCGAGGATGGATAAAGAGGAGCAGAATGATCCATTCATATTTATTCATTCAAATGTATTTTGCAAAAATTTCACGAGCAAAAGAAGGAAAAAAGAGTGGACAACAACCTGATGAAGGCGGGGTCAAACAAGAATAGAAAAGAAGATTGACCTATTCAGGTGTACTTTATATCACAGATATATATAGTTTTGAAAAAAAGAAAACCCAAAAATTGCTTATTTTTTTTATTCGAGAAAAGTACAATTTGTAGTGTAACTACAATTGAAATATTAAACTCATTAAAAGAAAAAAAGTGAAATGGAATAAAGTAAAATGGATTTGACCGTATGATAATATGAGAAAACCTTCTAATAAATATTAAATACAAAATTGGAATAATAATAAATAATATAATCAATATTATCAAAATTTATATCAAAAATTATTCCGCATTTCTGCGATATAATCATCTAGAGGATTTAACATTGATTCAGATATTGAAGTTAAAATACAAAAAAAACCTTGAAAACTGATAACAGTTTCATTATCTATTCATTTGTGACATTATCATTGGAGGCAAATTCACCGAGACATATCATCCGGAAATACAAGCTAGCAGGATTATTAGAAACTGTCCTTCATTTCACACTACATCAATTGATGTCATCAGTATGATTATTCAGAATTAAAGAAAAATCAGAACCGGAAAAAAAGGATGAATCAACAAGATGTACTTCCCAAAACTTCAACTGATTCAGGATTAGGTCAACAATAATCATTGTAAATAGATATCATCAAAATTTGCTCCAGTAATTATCGTCATTTCTATTACATAACATTTCGATCCTCGAATAGATGAACAGAAATTATTTACTATAAAATTAATGCTTTCATTAATTCCATTAAATGTTTTCAATATTTATCAGTGTAATTTTATCTAATTTCAGTATTTCGGTAATAATTGTTAATATCATAATACGTCTATACCATAACTATAGTATATAATCGAATTTTTTTCCACCATTAATTCTTGAGTTATAAATTATTTTTGAATGTTTTATCCTAATTTCAGTATTTCTGCAATAAATATATCAATCAATATAACTATGCCAATTAATTTATTAGTAATTTGAATAATTATTCTCGAGTTATATATTATTTCCAACCAGCATATATTTGTATAAATTATCTCGAGAATAGAATTCGAGAATGAAATTTTCGTTAAGAATGGAACACAGTGGCTGATACGAAGGTTTATGATGGTAATGCTGATGTAAGAACAGGTTTTTTTTTTTTTTTTTTTTTTTTTTTTTTTTTTTTTTGTATTGAAATTTGCAATGTGTATGTGAAAGAATGTCGCGACATGATTGCAGTTTGCAATCCTACGATCTGCAAGATTCAAACAATCGGAGAGATTATTCAAGAAAAGGGAGAACAGATGAAAGAGTACATATTGAGATTCAATTATTACTGTCATCATCATTTGACCTGCTTTCCGGGTTCATAAAACGGCAAATCTCATCCTTTTTCTCGTCAGCTCAACAGGTTAATAAGTACACCTTGACACCCTGCCCATATATATCTATGTATGTACTGTTAATTGGCGTTTATCTAAACAAAATGATTTTAATTGGAAGTAAATTGAAATGAAAGAATGGATGTTACAAATGTTTATATTAAATAAAATGAAAGAATTTGACATAAATTTAAAATATGACGAAATGAAATAAATTTGAAATATAATGAAATAAAAGAATATGAAATAAAATGAAGTGAATGAATAGATATTACAGATACTAATGTAAAATAAAATGGATGAAAGAGATTAGCAAATTTGAAATAAAATGAAATAAAAAATGAATGTTTCAAATATTAAATTGAGATGGAATAAAATGAAAGATTTGAAATAAGTTTGAAATAGGATGAAATAAAAAAAATGGATTGATGATATATATACATTAATGGTATCCGTATATACATTGTTCTGGTCACTTTATTTTAAATTGAAAAAAATTGTTTTAAAAAACGAAAGAAAACTTTGCAATCATTTAAAGAATCAAAGATATAGGATCTTAAATGTATACATACGCGATTTTTTCTTATTTTAAGTTTCAAAAAAAAAAAAAAAATCATTTGAAAAATGAAAAAAGTTAGCAATTCATAGAATATATTTCCAAAATTATAAGCATAAAACTTAATTTAATAATTAAGAGCAAAAGTTGAACATAATTCATTTAGTTTTAAGATTTCCAAGTTCCTGCACGAAAAATTGAAGATAAAATATTACAGCATACCATTAATAATTGCTAGTTAGAAGGACATAATAACAAGAATGAAACTAGGCTCGGATAAAATACGATTGTAATGACTCATCGAACTATTCTTTTTCGAATCCATCTTCGATGAGAATTTGGTTGCAAAAATAATCATGAAGTTACATGATAAGATATGATAATTCAAAATGATGCAGCGAATAGAATGATTATTCATTAAATTTTTGAAATAATTATACAAATAATAAAGATAACGAGAATAAAAATTTACCTTTTACATAAACAGTATTTAGTGAATTAAAAAAAAAAGAAAAATATAGTCGTTTACAAAATTCAGTTATAATCTAAAAGTATTGTGTGACCAATAATTAAATGATCAGTAAAATATACGCACCAAAAACAAAAATAATAAAAAATGAATATATTTGAAATCTTCACTTATACTAATTGGATAAGCATTGGTAACGAATTCCCCAAATATTCTTTACTAATTATTCCCTTGAAATAAATTATCCATGCTTGAAAAAAAATGAATAAAAAAATTTCATTTTTATTTTGTTTACTTGATAAGAAAGCATGTTTATAATAATTTAACGTAAAGAATTCAAACATATTTTATTCCTTCTACTTTTTTCGTTTTTTAACTCAACAATGAATTTCAATTTCATGATTAACTGGAGGAAGCGAAAAAAGAATGAGCGTTGAAAATTTGAATAATTTATCAATGGATGAAGCAAAACAAAGTATATCACAATGATGTGAATAAAAATGAAAATTTGACAAAAGTTTTCGTTTAAAAAAAAAAAAAAAGAAGCAATATATGATAAAAAAAAAGAGGAGGAAGAGGAAGAAGGAAACAATGAAACTAGTTGAATTTCAGGAAATTAAAACTGCTTCGCAGTTATAGTAACATGAATTCATAATTTAGTTTTATCAACTGCAGTACTATTGATTGTGAAAATTTCAAGAAAGAGAAAGAAAGAACGGAGAGATATTAGAGGCTGAAATATTTCAGTAAAATTGGCTAATCAGCAAAAAATTTTCATCAGAATTTGAAAATCTAATAAGAAAAAATAGATTGATTTACTTGAAGAAAAAAAGGAGTTCTGAAATATTAAATAGTTAATAATTTGGAATTATTTAAGCAATTATTTGAGTGATTAGAAAAGACTATTTTCATAAAATTTTGATTTCATGCAAATAAATTCATTAAAATTTTGGTCTAAATATCAAATTCAATCTTTATTGTTTACAATCGTAAGTTTTGAATTCAAATAGTGAAGTTTGGAAATGCCAACTTGAACTTTACAATAGATCGATCATTACTTTTGACGATAATGAATGATCGAAAAAAAAGAACGCTTATGAAATTTTACAAGCTCTAGCACATCCAAAATTAGTTTTCGAATAGTGAAACTTCAAAACTATGATTTCAAATGTTTGATTTAAGCTTTCTGGTGCTAATGATAAATAATAGAAATTGAAAGACTCATATTTTCTGAAAATTAGAGCAGTACTATTCACAGCATTTTAAGATAATTGAACTAATTGATAATAAATATTACTGTCATCAAAATTAAAATATCGACTGAAAGAACAATGAATTGAACTAATGTTAGACAACTTTGCTAACATTACTGGCATCAGAATTGGAATCTCGACAAGATATCAAGCAAATGTTCGATGATAATCTTTTCGATCATCATCGGACATCAGAATCCCGAGGAACTAAAAGGTCACAGAACTGAATTGAACAGTTTGTTTGGAAAAAGCTAAAATAAATTTAATATCTTTTTTTCACGAACAAAAATTTAAATTTAGTAAAAAAAAAGAAGAGATAAAAATTGATGAAATCCAAAGAATTCAAAAGAAATGATTGGATGAGAGAGGGAGAGAATGAGAAATGGATGGTTGGAAAGCTTTGAATATGCTAATTATTTATGTATAACAACAAAGCTAACAACCAATGACATTCTTCTTTTCGTTATCAAAAAAAGCCTTATCAGATATTGTGGATCAGTTGAAAAAGATGGCACAAAAACGGATGAGCAGGAGAGATGCGAAAGGAAAACTAAATGATAAGTATAAAGAGAGAGAGAGAGAGATGAAATCAATAGCTCATTTAAATTTAATTTTTTTTGCTATTTTTTTTCCAGAATAATTCTTTGTTCTTTCCGGATTGAATTGCTTCTCTTTCTTGCTGCTTTTTGAAAATTTAACTACCATCAATAGAAACGGTCGAACATTTAGACTTCGCAGTTAGGCCAATCATTCATTAAGATAAGATCAGAAAAAGGAAGAAATCCTGTCAGATATTTTGGGTAAGTTGAAAAAAATAATATAAAAACCAATTTCTAACTTTCCCATCACTTTCTTCTCAATTTCTAACTAATTTTTTTGCTACCTTTCATCCAATTTTTAACTTTTCCGTTTCCTTTTTCTTTCCAATTCCCAACTACTTCACTTCCAAACCATCCGGATTGAGAGAAAAAAGTGAGAAAAACCCGAGCTAATTTTATTGGAGTAGAAGAGAGCGAGGAGAAAAGTACTAGTTGACTCGTTATGCTATCATCATCATCATCATCATCTGTTTGTTCGTGTTATTTGCTCATCAAATATGCAAGAAATTACCATAAATATACATGCACATATAAATGTGTTCTTTCCAATCCTTTTTAAGCTTATTTATATATGCAAAGAATAGTATTTGTTGAAAAGAGAAGAGAGGGAATGACAGATGGAATGAAAAAAATGATTAAGCAAAAAAAGATGAACGAATTATTTATTATTATTACTGTTATTATTATTTTTATTACCACTATTATTATTTATTAATTAATTGATTGATTAATTAATTAATTAATTAATTAATTAATTAATTAATTTATTTATTATTATTATTATTATTAATATTGTCATTGATAGTATAATATTATTATTGTTAGTTAAAGAATGATATGCAACAATGATAATTACGAATAAATTAAATAGGAAGGAAAGAAAGAAGAAAAAAAGAAGCACATAGGAATTGTCATTTACATATTCGAATTTGACAACGACAATTTATAGCGATAATATCATTTCTGAAGGAGAAAGAAACTACAATATAGCTGATCAGTAATAAGCTTTATTGTATTATAACGCTAAATGATAGCGTGAAGATGACGGGCCTGAATATATCATACGGTTTCAACAGTTTCGAAGATAACAATCTGAATGTATCATAAGACTAAGAAACGTGAAAATAACGAGCCCTAATTGTGTTGCAAGGCTACAACAGTTTTGAAACAAGAGGCCTGAATGTATCATAAGATTACAACAACATGGAAATAATGGGTCCCGAATGTGTCGCAAGGACTGCAACAGTTTTGAAGATAATAGGCCTGAATGTATTTTATGGCTATAACAAAAACCCAATGCATCGTAGCTGTTACAATAGCGTTAAAAATGGCCCGAATGTATTATCAGATTGCAACAGGCGTGGATGCACCACGGCTCTTATCAAATAATGACGCAACGCCCGTAAGGGCCATCTGTCTCCTAGACAGTCGGATTCCCCGAGTCCGTGCCAGTTCTAAGTTGACTGTTTAACGCCGGCCGATGTGATACGTAGCTACAACGGTCCATAAGACAGTTCGAACACTAGCCGAGTTTCATCAATGTTTTGAAGCATTAATGTTACACTGCATGGATTAAACCGTACTCACTTCACATTACAGCCCGACCGGCCCAGTCCTTAGAGCCAATCCTTATCCCGAAGTTACGGATCTAATTTGCCGACTTCCCTTACCTACATTATTCTATCGACTAGAGGCTGTTCACCTTGGAGACTTGCTGCGGATATGGGTACGATCTGGTACGAAATTCAAATAGCTTCCCTCGGATTTTCATGGTCCCTTTTTTCTTTTCTTTCTTTTTCTTTTTTCTTTTATCAATTTCTGTCAAGAAATGTTCATTTATCAATTTCTTATATTCATCTGTCTTAGTTACGCTTCGTATACTTATTAATGTTCTTAAAACTATGCCACACGTAAAATTAGGGAACGTAGAATTATGAGAAATGAATTAAACGTAAACGTACACGTTGTGTTTAATTTAGCCAATATTTTCTTTGAATGCTATAATTATCGACATGATTGGCTTACGATATTTATTCAGCATATATAAAAAGCACAGATATAATTTTAAAAGCGTGATATTTTCACTTTAATTATTACTCTTCAACAACTCAAAATTTTAACTAAATTTTAGCAATTGTTATTTGCATGCAAAAAACTATTGACGAATACATGTAATGTTTTCAAAAGAATAATCGTCAAAAAAAAATCAGTTAGTTAATTGCCAAAATGATTAATTTATCACAAACTTAAAAAATTTATCATTCTTTTTAGAACAGAAAATCTATTAATGGAAATAGGAAAGTAGTCTCTTTTAAATACAGTAACCGTAACTTAACGGCAGTGAAAGCGAATGAAAAAAGAAGAAATGAATCAAAAATCAAAGGTAACAATTACAATATTATATGCCAAATGTACTTGTTGAGACCTGTTCATTTTTGCAAGCTTTTGAAAATTTTTGTCATCACCTGTTGTACTGTTTTTAAAAACTGAAAACAAAATTGAACGAATTGAAATGTTCTCTAGCAAGTTTTTCCTCTTTTTTTTCTCTTTCCATACTGTTAAATAAAGTAAAAAATGTTGACAGCACTATGCTCGTGCTAATTAAAAGAGTACAATTTGCCGAAATTTCATTGAATATCATAATATTTAAACTTCAAGGGAATTAATAATGATTATCCGGTCATTTAGATGCATACTGAATTCATTCTAAACAGAAATTAATTAACGAAAGCAACGAAATAATTAATATCACTATCGATAATAATGATAGATTTCGAAATTAGAATAAATATCGAAAATTTCAATATATTCATCTCATCCAAGATTAATATGGAGATTGTCTAACTTCGGAATTCAATCTAAAGGTAACAAATGTTTGAATTATTGTGAAATAAATGAAGAATATGCAAATGCGGAATAATGAATTGCGAAAGAGAAAAAAAATAAGAAGGCAATGCAAGACATTATTAACATATTATGCTAATATTTATAACTATACCAATACTATGCCGATCGCTATAATTATATCAATACCACGCTGATAATTATACCTATAGAGCAATTCTACATTGATAATTAACTGTACCAATACTATTTTGAATATTATAATTATACCGGTATCATATCAATTATACGATATCATCGATATCATACGTATAATTACAATTATACCAAAACTGCATTGATAATACTGATAATTGTACTATATCAATACTGTATTGACAATCATACCGATATAACTACGCGAATACCATGTTGATAGCTTTGCCAGCACTATATTAGTAATTATAACCATGCCAATATTATGCTGATAATTATAATTATTATGATATATTAAGCTTCAAAATTATACTACTTTAAAATAGACAATTAATCATCCAGTAAAACAATAATATAATTTCGATAATTCGCAAATGCAAAATATCGTCTTTTTGTTTTCATTTCATGAAAGGGAAAAAGTAAGCGGATATGATATGAAGAAAGAATTGAAAGAATGTTGAATGATAGATATGCCGCAACAAATGGTATAATTTCGACTGTAGTTGACAAGAAATTCGAAATGAAAAAAAAATCGGAATTGCCATCGGGCTAATGAGGAGAATCCGGTTATCAGTTAATGCTCGAATGTCTATACAAAGAGTTGTTCTCACTACACTTAATCAACTAATCTTTTCCAACAATCTTTCTCTATTCACAAATCAGGCTTTCAAATAATTTTCAATTAACCGGTCTTACAAGTCGGCCAAACTTGAAACTTTCAACAAGATGCTGTTTGTATTTTTCGAGTGGAATATCCCTGTTGGCAACAAATCATAATCGCTTCAATTCATTTGATATTTCTCGGTGAAATTTAAGTTCTCTTTAAATTTGAATCAATTTGAAAAGTTAATTGATACTATTTTTATCACTTCAAAATAAATCTACCGGAATCAGATGATTAGATTTATGCTCCGACAATAAATAAACCGCTTTCTGATTTTTTTTTTCTGAATAATTATTGTACACTTTGTTGGATAATATTTCCAACATCATCCAGTGAATTTTTCCAAAAAATAAAAAAAAAGAAAAGAAAACAATAATTAAAATAGTTCCCGCAGAAAAAAATTAATAAGCATATACAATACAATATATCAAAATATATCTTGATTAAATTAATATTTAATGCATATAGCATAATACATAATATCTTCTGGAATCAAATTAAGCCTATAGAAAAGGAAATTAATGTGCGGATAAAATAAAAATTAAAATATATATGAGATGAATTTTAAACTTGATAACTTATTTAAGATAATACTTAATGATAATTATAAACATATGTTAAATATGAGAAATATTAATCATATTTGCTAAACTGGAACCAAGTAGTTCTTGCAAGAGTTAAATTAACGAGTTCTGTAAAATGAAATTTACAATTGATGACTTAATTAAATTAATATCTAATATAAATAGATTAGCCCACAGTATTATTCATTATCATAGTCATATGTTAAACTTGACAAATATTAATCATACTTGATAGATTGGAATTTAAATAACTTCTGTAAAAGGAAAATTAATAAGAATATAAGATATAAAAATTCCAAATTGATAACTTGATTAATTTGATACTTGATAGTGTTCATACTGCGATCATAAATTTAATTTCAGGAATATTAATCATGCTTGATAAATTGGGACGCTTGTAATAAAAGAAACAAGGAAGAAAAAAAAAAACAAAAATGCAAGACTTATTCAAAAATTTATGAATAACACTAAATTAACAACACAGGAAATTTCAAAAAAAAAAAAAAAGAATGAAATTGATAATTGTTAACAATACAAATAGTTTAAAATATATAAAAACAATAAGTTAAATGAAAAAAAAATAATAAATAATGGCGAAATTTGTCAAAGATTTTTTCTTTTTTTATGTCTATACTTTTATTGAAAGGGAAAGAAAGAAAATGACAGGTATAGAGGGCAAAAGACAGGATATTACCTTTATATGAGAAGTTAATAATGACAAGGTGAGATAAACTGCCTGTTTTCTGATGTGTGTTTGTTGGGAAAAAGAAAAGTGAAAGTGAAAAATGATACAAATGAATTTAACAATAACAGGTTTTTTTTGTTTTTTTTGTTTTTTTTTTTGTTTTTTTTCCTCTTCTTCTACCTCAATTTTTACCCCATCTTTACCTGTTTTACTTTTTTTACCCTAGCCTCCAATCTAATTCATCATTTTTAACTTTTTGCCCAATCTCAACAATCTGAACATTGTATCCAGTAAGAGTTCCAAATTTAACAATTTAAAAATGAAAAATTAATTTTAACGAATAGATCAGGGAAAAAAAGAAAAAAGAAACAATTTAACATTTGAAAATGAGAAATCAATTTTTTTTAAAGATTGATAATAAAGAATTGATTTGAAAAAGTGAAATAATCGAAAAGGACAATGAAAAAAGAAGATGAAGAAAGTAATGAATTATTTATAGATTAGGCTTTCTTTTTTCTTTTTTTGTTGTTGTTGTTTAAAATATTTAAACAGTTTATCGAATTTTCATCAATCTGTAATTCCATTTCTTTTTTTCGATTATTTCATCCTTCGATCTTAAATTTATTACAAATTATTTGTTTACTTCATTTTTCTCAAAACTGAATCTTTCATTTCCTGAAATGAATCACATCCATTGTTATTCGTTTTATCTTCAACTTTACATGAGTCAAAAATTTCAAACTTGCCAAATTTCCTGCTGCTGCTACTGCTGCTGCTGTTGTTGTTTAGACAGATCGCG
The DNA here is from genome assembly GCA_028564675.1 of Onchocerca lupi. Taxonomy (NCBI): domain Eukaryota; kingdom Metazoa; phylum Nematoda; class Chromadorea; order Rhabditida; family Onchocercidae; genus Onchocerca; species Onchocerca lupi. Next base: position 166,772 of record JAOVVO010000080.1, on the reverse strand, counting down.
AAGAGGAGAGAGAGGAAAAGGATGAAAAATCAGGTTTTTGTTAAATGATATATTGCTGATAAGGATGATGACTGGTTGGTTGATTACTTTGCTCAATTCCTTCTTTCCTCGATCTTTGTTTCAAACTTTCCCTCTCTTCTAAAATTACTATTTCTTTCAGTAAAACAAGTTTTCTTTTTTTCCTCTCCCCCACCCTCCGCACTTCCCGTCCTTCTCGAATAACCAACTTAAATAATACACATCAACATTCAAATGTGCATGTATGTACCAGTCATTTATGTGAAATGATGGTGATAAAACCGGTAATAATCATGGTACCGGTTATTACTGGTTACTATTACTGTTAATCATTGTTATCAGCGTTATCTCTTACAATATGACGTTTGACATTCATTTTTATCACTATCAAGAAATGAAGTTTGCAAATTTTAAAAAGTGGATTGATAATAATATTTTTCCGGTTTTAAACTGAAGATGCAAAATTTTGAAATCATTTTTATCAGACGATATCTTTCCACAAAATAAATCAGTTATATGATGATAATAATGGTAATAATAACCATATCTAATTAAAACAACATCAGCAAGTATTATCACTATAGCATAATTTGATTAAATTTTGTATTTCAAATGATTGTTTTCTTTTAATATATTAAGGATAAAATGATCCTCATTTCATAAATCATTTGGTAGTTAGAAAAAGGATGTAAATAAACGATAAATATATAAATACCATTTAGAAAATAAAATTCTTAATAAATATTTCAGTTTCTCAAAAAAATTTTTCGTCTAAAAATAGAATTTGGAATTGAATAGGAAAAAAATTCTAAAAATAGAACAAAAATGCTGAATATTTTGAAAGCAAAAATTTAAGAAGAAAAAAAATCATTGGATTTACAGTAAAAAGACAAATTATACTTTATAGTTCAAGAAAAAAATAAAATAAAATAAATTTATGATGAGTAATTTAATTAAATCGTTCAAAAATAATGGTGAGATGATTTGTTGCAATATGGTGAGAATGAAAAAATTTATATTTTATTTAAGTAAAAATATTTTGATAATCTCTTTGAACTTCGTCTTATCAATTTCACTTTAAAATGATATTACGCAATATCTTTTAAAATGATTTACAATTACAACGACATATAACAATAATTATTTATCCACAAATGAATGCTTGTCAGAATGAATACGTATCAAAATAAACTTTTTTCAAAAAAAGAGAAATGAAAAATTAATTAGCTGCATGTTTTCGATCACCTTAAACATCCGAATCTCGAAAACCTATTTACCATCTAAAGGTCATTTTAAAGATTCTGAATATCAATGAATCATCTTACATCGTTGCATACAAATAATACTAATACTATAGCATGTTAACAACCCGTTTCTGATAACAAATCATATATGGTATGGCGTATAGAATTGATTCGATGAAAGCTGGTTCTTCTTTCACTTTTCTTCATTATTAATAATTTTAAAAAATTAAATTAAAATAAAATGAAATGCAAAAAAAAGGTGATAATATGATGGAGTTTTTTCTTGTAGAAAAAGAAGAGTGAAAAGAATAAGATAAAAAAAGAGAAAAAGAGAAGGAAAATTAATCAAAAAAAAGTGATAATTTACAATTATTATTGTATCACTTAAACTCGTTTTTAAACTTCAAATCAATCGAAAGTAATTTGTAAAGAATTAAAAATTATTATTTTGCATGCTTTATCCTTCTCTCATGCAGCAGCATTTGTGAACATCTAGAATGACGGATGATAAGACGAAAACTTGTTAAAGTTGATTTGATAATATATGGTAATTGGATAAAAAAATCACATGCAATGAAAAGAAAGGTCATTATGGTAAGACATTGCATGCCATGCATGCAATATGATACAAAGGTTGATAATATTCGAAAATGATGAGAGAAAGAAAAAGGTATGAAACTGAAAACTGGTTTTTCAAATACTTCCCTAATTTAATTTCGTCTTTTTTTTTTTTTTTTTTTCAATAATTTGAATTTTTTGGAACGTCGTTGAACTTTTAAAATGAGTTGATTGGTGATGTAGCGGAGGTAAAGAAAGAGAGAGGTAAGAAAGAGAAGAGAATGGAAGATGAAAGTTATGCGAAGTAATTAAATATCGTAGAAACAGGATGAGAATGATTATTGAAGATAAAAAAAAAAGGGGATTTTCATAAATTTTATCTCTCAATTTCCGTTTTGTAACGAGCTGGATAAGGAATGGAAATTTTCCGTACCGGATAAGATATGAAGCGAAAATTTTTCGTGCCAGATAACGGAAATTCAACTGGACTGAAATTTTTTCTTCTGTGAGAATTTTTACTTACTGAATTGCTTTATCATTTTCTTCGATTTTAGTGAGGAAAAGAGAAGAGGATTTTTAAAATTTTTTGTTTTCAAGAAAATATTAAATTCTTTTCCTCTTCTTATCTTAGTAAAGAAAGTAAAGAAAGAGTAAAGAAAACGGAAGAAAATTAGCCGAATTTTTTCTCTTTTGGGAAATACTAAATTTTTCTTCCTTTTTTCATCCTGATGAGAAAGATGAAAAAGATTTTTCGAACTTTTCCTTTCAAGAAAATATAAAATTCTCCTTCTTCTTTTCATCTGAAAGAGGAAGCAGAATTTGATATTTGAGGAAGATTTTTGAACTTCTCAGGAAAACATCAAACTTTTTTTCCCTCTTTTATTAGCAAAAAAGATTGCAGAGAGATTTTCCTTTTTTTTCTTCCTTTCCAGGAAAGTGCTAAAAATAAATTACCATATAGAGCGAAAGAAAAAACCTGTTTATAATCATATGCTTGTTTGTTTTTATTCCACTCCTATTTTACCCGCTCTATCTATTCTATTTTATCATCATCTTGCGTTCTTTTTATTTTCTTTTATCTTATCACCTTATCTTTTTTTTTCTCTATCTCTCTCTCTCGTTATACATAAAATAAGTTTTTTTCCCTCCTCTTCTACGAAAATAATGAAATTGAAATTGGGTTGCAAAAATAATTTTAAATGGAACTAGTACCATCTTACTATTTTTCCCTCCCTCGGGGTCATCATTATAATTGTCGTAATTCTACCGAAAACTAGCAAGCAGCCTTCAAGGTCACTATCACCACTATTATCATCATTATTATCATCACTATTATTATCACCATCATTATTATTTTATTATATAAATCATAATTGCATAGTAGTGAATAAACAAGCATAGAATAAAAGGAGAAAAATTTTTTAGAAAATTCTTGAAAATCCTTTTTTCCAGTTTTGAGAATATTATCATTATAATCACCAATGTCATAGCTCTATCAATAGATGAAAGAAGAAAAATTTTTTTAAAAACTTAAACATTTTTTTTAATATTAAAAAATTCAGGAATTTTGCATCATTATTGAAAAGGAAAATATATAATTAAACTACTTATCTTAATCTTAATTATAAAATTTTTCCTGCACAAAAATTCATTCAACTTCTTATCAGAGCTGTATTACAATTTGCATATTTTACATCGGTTGAGATAAATTTGTCGTGCTTGAGTGTATGCATGTTTTTGAGAATTAATGAGGAATTTATATTAAAAATAGCTTCCAACTCATTCTTCCATTGCTTTAAATTATTTCAATTTAATAAAATGAATATCCTGCTTTTTTAAGTCAAAATAAATTGTCGAAATGAAATCGAATATATAAACGATGTCGATAGATGAAAGAAGATCGAAATTTTGATAGAATGAAAATTTTAAAATGATTTGTTACGCAATCTACGGGCGGTCGGATGACAGGTAATCATTAACACCTAATTTTACCATATATATAATATATTTGGAGATAATATATAACATATTCTTTATGACAGATGACAAATAAATAGAGTGATGAACGACGCCGGGACGGATCAGACGATTCGGACGAACGGATGGATAAATGGATCAGACAGATGATTACCAAATAAACAACGAATGTCCTTCAAATCATTTTCGAATTTATAGTTTAAAGAAGCCGATTAAACGTAACAAATTTTAATTGGTAAACGAATATTTTTGAAGGACAATTTGAAAAATATTCATTCAATTCTTTTTATTTAATTTTTTTCCGAAACCAAAAAAAAAATTTTTTTTAAATTATCATAAATGGCTCAGCATGAGAATAAAATTGTTTATTATCAGAAATTTAATACTATTAATTCGAACTTTTGCTTTCACTTATAATTCATAGAGTTATTAATGATCAAGCTATCATGAAAAGTATTATAAACAAAAGTTACGTATTAAATTAACCATGAACTCTTCTCTTAAGATGTATTCTAACAAAAAAAACACTGTCATCATCATACCTCACAAATTAAATTAATATCACATGAATAAATATGAAAAAAAAAAAAACCCTTGAAATTTGCAAAATTTCGTTCCCAAAATTTCTGACTTCATAAGAAATTAGACACTTATTTCAATCTAATTTCAGCTCTTATCTAAAATAATCGTAATTCTTAACTAATTTTATTGAAAGCGATTTGAAATAAATATTGGAACAATTTTCTTTTGGGAAATTTAAAAATTGAAACATCATACTTTTATCAATAAATAATTTATTTTTAATATAATATTTTGCGTTTCATTGCACTGAAGTGTGAAAATGTCAATCACATTTTAATTGCATTAACTGCAAATTAATTATAAACCTTTCCATTTTGATTTATGAAAAAAAGTAATCGATAAAAGTTTGAATTTTTTTCAGAATTAATTTCAGCAATCTTTGTTAAATATCCAAATAAAGTAAGCCATAAAATATTCAGGTAAGTTAACAAATATCAATCATCCATTACATTATCTGCAATTATATCGAATAAGAAAGAAAATATCTCGATGAAATTTTCCCGAGAAAATAATTACCAAATCGTACCTATTACTTTTTATGGACAAATAAGCAATTTAAAGATTGAAAAAATCATTGAGGTATAAATTAATACTTAACGAATTATCAATGGGTGAAAAATTTTTCTACACAATCATTTGCATTATTATTTATCACATCTCTAGCAAATGGGTTAAATACTTTTTCGAATTTCACTTCCGTCCTTTTATTTTTTTTTTATATCTAATCATTAATCAAATTTCATAAAATAAGCCTTGCTATTATTTGAATAGCTATTATATGATATAATTCGGTTATTATAAAATTTTAATTAGTTTTTGCTCTTATTCTAATTTACTTACCTGTACCATATCAACTAATGCGAAATAACAGGAGATTTATGCCTGATTATTTGGAACCAATGAAATTTTCTCATTTTTCGCCTATCTTGATTTATAAAAGCAAACATATCTGAAAACAAGTCTCAAACGCTTTAGGGCATTTTTTGTGAAAATTCAGGAACAAGAACTAAAAGCAAAAGTGAAGAATTGAAATTATAAATGATGGCAAAAAAAAAAAAAAAAAAGGAAAAACAGGATCAAAAAGTATTACAATTTACAAACTCTATCATATTATTCGTGTGATTTTTGAAAATTTGAAATTTACAGTACAACGTAAAAGATAATTGACAAGCAATAGACCATTAGTTGAAATCTTAAAATAAATTACGAATTTTAAATTGAGATTTAAAATGTTTCCATCATAATTTGATAGTTTAGCATTTAAAAACTGAGTTGAACGATTTTGTACCATTCTTAAATAATGATCAAGAATTTGAATTATTGTTTATTGAAATATGCATGCATATTATCTAGCATAAAAGTTTACCAAAATTATTTCCGGCTCTTCCAAAATCATTCCTGATCCTACTGGATTATTTTCATATTTTCCCGATTATTCTTACATTTCACACTGTAATCATTATAATAATGCAAAAAAATTCTTGAACAATATAAATTGCAATTGAAATATACATAATACATTAAAATTTTTAATAATCTAAATCAGGGAATTGTAAGAAATGAAATCAAAAAATAAATGTATTTTGTATTTCGATTATGATCCAAACTAAAAGGAGAAGTGAAAATTTAGATTATAAATAAAAAAATTTAGTTATGTTTGAAAATTTAGATCAATAAGATTGTTTGGTTCAATTTTACTAAATTGATGCGACTTTATGTCATTTACGACTTGTTTCTTTTAGAAGAAACGCATGTGGCCACTTATCAAAACTAGGCTATTTATAATATAGTCTAGCAATAAGTCGTGAGATATGAAAACAATATTATCTTGGTTTGTTTTCATACTATTCAACTATTATTTATCAAATATTGAATTTGAAATTTATGGTTAAATTTTCTTATACAAATTGTTGACTTCAAATATAAATTATGTAAATGCCACAATATCTAAAAATAAATTTATTCATTTCGTATTCTTCATTGGTTATTTGCTTTACCAATTTTTTTTTTCGTTTTTCATTCATGTATTCACTAGTCTGAATTTTAAATTCGATTAAATATTCAATGCCAAGTTTATTATGCAAAAATGGAAAGATCACATCTCGTTTGCCCTGCCTTATATTCCTCCATCATTTGTATATAATTAAATTTAATTTATTCATCCGTTTTTTTCCCTTCCTACTTTTTTTTTGCCATTTCCATATACTTTTTACAGTTAGCAAAAAAATTTGCCGATATTTTTCGTTAATTTATTAAGTCTTCCTCATCTTTTAGTTATTGAATAAACAAGATTTTTTTGAAATTCAAGTCAAATTTCAGTAAATTAAGATAGAATAGATCACGTACTTTTTTCTTCTCAAGTTTTATTTTGTGTTTAGCAATGGCAAAGTTTTAAAATTTCAAGTAAATTTCTAAAAGAAATTATACTGTTCAGTATTCAAATTTAAATAGAATGTGTAATAAATCAGTAAAATTTTATTTACAAGCTTTGGCTTATTGAAATGTTTTCAGGAAATAATTTATCGATTTTATAATATCCATTAATCATATAATTAATTCTTATTTATCGCTTTATATCATGAAAGAGAATGTATACTAAATCAATAAAATTTTATTTATAACCTTTGCCTAATTGAAATGATTTCAAAGAATAATTTGCAGTTTTCCTGACGTCTATTAATCAAATAATTCATTCGTATTAATCGTTTATGTTGTGAATTTGGTTATTTAGTCCATTTGAATTATAGTTCAAATAGCTACGAAATATTTTTACTTTGCATTATATTACCGCTTATTTTATTATTTCATTTAGCATTTCGACAATTTATGGCAATCCTTAAGAGCATAATTAATGAAATGCAATAAATGATTGAGTAATTATATTATACTTTTTGCAAAATATTAAAGCTTGACCCATTATTTTAATGTTATCCTTATTATTCGTAGCAGGAAAATATTAGATTAAATATTCCTTAAGACTAAATATTAGTATCATCAATTCAATATCTTTGTTGTAATTGATCTTTATTGTAATTGATCCTTGTTGCAATTGATCATCTATTCATACTATCAGGATTATTAACATCGTTTTTATTGTTCGAGATCTAATGCAACTACTGATAACAATTTATAGCCCGTATCATATTCGCAGCAAGAAAGATAATTTGGATGAAAATGGCTCAATATATATTTATTATCAAATTATCACTTCAATTTGTTGAAAAAAGAAATCCAAAAATGAAGTTTTAAAAGAATATTTTCATTTGTTATTGTATAATCAATGAGATTTTCATTTTTTTTTTCTTTCGATACCATTTTAAATTTTATCGATTTTTTTAACTTTTTAATCTAACTTTTTAACTATTTCTCGCTTTGTTTTATTCGATAGCAGCATGAAATAACATTGATGTAATGTATATATTGCGATGAAAGAATCATTGCTAAAAATCAAATTTTCGTTTTTAAAATTGCAACGACCGGTTCGATCAACTTCTGATTCTTGTTCCATCTTTGACAAATTAGATTTTTTTTTTCAAACCAATATTTGACAAAAAAAAGAGAGCAAAAAGAGCTGTAAGTGAATGAAAAAGTTATTTCTTGAGATATGATCATTGATCATTCACATTAATTAGAAATTTAATAAAAAAAAAGTCGTTTTATTTTGTTTTTTTTTTTCTTCAAGAAATAGCGTTTTTATCCATTTTTTAAGCTTTTTTCTCAAAAAAAAAAAAACGTTTCAAAGTTCTTAATTTCAAAACTCATTTTTAAATTTTCGAGCCAAACAAAAATTTATCAATTTTAAAAGTTAAAAATGAATAAAAAATAACTTTTTTCCTTACGAAATTTCCAACAGATATATACTCACTTATAAATAAATAATGATGCATGCACATTTGGTCTTATGAATATAATTTTTTCCAAAATTTGCAAAAAAATAACTAATTTTTCTGTAATTTTACAATTTATAATTTTTAAAAAAATATATATGCACTGGCTTGCTCTTAATACTGAACGAAAAAGCACTGCTCACTTCGAAATCAAATTTTCAGAATGATCTATTCGAACACAAATTTTTTGGAATAATATTCTCTTGTAAGTAAATTGATAAAAGCAAAAAAAAAAAAAAAAAAAAAAAAAAAAGAAAATAAAAAACGGACAAGGAAGTTGTTTCATTTGACAAAAGATCATTTCCATCATGTCATTTCTGTTTACCTATCAACACCTCATATACAATTTAAAAAATTTAATTAAGTTTGCTGATTAGAGATAAATTTAGAATTGAATAAGAAGATAAATGAAAAAAAATTTTGTGAATAAATCAGAATTAATTTTCTAAAATAAGCCAAAAAGTTTCGAGTTGTTCAAATCTAATTTTAATTGGTAAATAATGAACAAATAAATAAACAAACAGCAAATTAATTAGCAATATATGCTTAATTATTGCAGAATGCAATTATCTACACTGAACTGTAAAAACTGTTTGAAATTATGCATTTTTAGAAAAATACGAATTTCAACAAATTTTAAGTTTCTATGAAAAAAATATCCAAATTCACCATGACATCTTTATGAATCATTTATCCCTTCATTGCAAAATTTAAAGAATTGACTTTAAGTCAAAAATTAAAAAAAAATAAATGTTAGAATGACATGTAAAAAAATTATTGACTTCATTTTTCGACGATTTTTTTAAAAATATATTTCATGAATGAAACAAGAAAATTCATTTTTATATCTAATATGTAAAATAAATGAATTTGGTACGCATGTCTATATTTGTGAATCAACGGATATTTATATGTGCATATGTGAATCCGAGAATAAACCTATAAATAAGTCAACGTGTGAATCCGAGGATATACGTGTATACACGCTGATGCAAAATCACATATGCATATTTGTCAAATCTAAAGATACATGTTTATGCATGGGAATCTAAGGATACGCTTGTATGCGTGTGAATCTACGGTTACACGTGTTCTGTGGTTGATTTCTGGAGAAATTTCATACAAGATTCAAAAACCCATTTTTGTTTATGTATGTTAATCTAAAGGCACGCGTACATAGGCATAAATCCAAGAATATGCCCGTGTATACATGAATATAAAGAAACACGTTCACGCATGTAAATTTAAGCTGCTAGTTGCACGTGAATCCACGGAAACACGTTTTTATATATGAATCCATAGATAGATATACATGTATGTATATACCATATTTCATGCTTACATTTATAATACATCCGTATGATTTATACATAATCTATAATTTATGCATAATTAATACATAAACGGTTAGAATATACAAAGTAATCTATTAATTTTTAAGTTTCATACTGTAACTAGAAGAATCTATTAATTTCTAAGTTTAACATTGAACCGAAAGAATCTATTAATTTTTAAGTTTCATACTAAAATTGGAAGAATCTATTAATTTTTAAAATTCATACTAAATTACTAACGAGAAGATATTTATATAACTTTTGTTTAGCTTTAATTTAGTATTTGCACATCTGCAAATGACATGATTATTTTCTTTAAAATACTATAGTATTTTACCTGTTTATTCACAAAATACTTTGAAATATTTCACAATTTTACTAAAAAAAAATTGAGTTAATTTTTGCTATTTTTTATTTTTAAATTTAATTTTTAGCACATAATAATTCTATTATAAAAGTAAAATTTGGATTATATGGAAAATTAAAATAAAATGAAAAGCGCTAATTTCTATTGTTTCTCTTCTTTTATCTTTTTTTTTTTTGAATGATTAAAAAAATTTTAATTTAAATTGAAAGCTTGCTCTTTGCTTCCTTTTTGCATCTTTCTTAAATGAAGTAATATGCATAAAAGGTACGCACCTGCTATATCTAATAAATAATGAATAAATTGAAGTTTTTATGATGTACACATCAATTTTGTTATGATTAAAAATAATTTTTTTTTTTTTTTTTAAATCTTCTGCATCATAAAACAATTTGACAATTTTTCTAGTTCCTCTGAGTTGGAATTTACTCTGTCAATTATTATTTTTATTTTTTTCATTTCATCCAATGTTACTAACATTTGATGGAAATATCGAAATATTTCGTTATGCGAATTTCAGGAATTACTTATAAGTGAAAATACTCAACTTTCAAAGACTTTTTTGTAGATAGCCAAATCCCAACAATATCTCTCATTTATTATATTGGGCGGTCACAATTCGATTTCGAGATGTTTCATTAGAAAGAACTCCGGAATTATTCCTAGGAGAAACTAATTAGTCATTAGACATGGCCATAGATTCTAGCCAGAGATATAGCCAAATTACAGCAATTTTTTTTATCTATCTTGTTGGCAATCATAAATTAATGGAGATTTATTCCGTTACAGGAATTCCGGAATTATTCCTAAGAGAATCTGATGATCAATTTCTACTTATTTATCTTCTTGGCAATTGTAATTTCATAGGAGATATTCCATTATTGAAACCCCGAAATTATCTTTCAGAGAAAATGATTAACCGCTTTCCTAAATATATTCAAACTCAACAATTTTTTAACATCTATCATACTGGCATTGCTAATTTCATGCAGTGGCATTTCATTATAGAAAGTCCGGAATTATTCCTAGAGGAACTCATCAATCATTTTTTTTTTCCCAATTTATCCTCATTTACCATATTGGCAATCATAATTTGATATGCAGATATTCCGTTATAGGAATTCCCGGAATTATTTCTGGAAGAAAGTGATCAACTTGTTAAATTTACCGTAGATATATTCAATTTCAAATTTCAGTGGTTTCTTCTTATCTGCTTTATTGACAACAATAGTTTGAAGATAAAATTATTTAAGTTATTGTCGGCACAGTATTTGAAAATGAGAATAATATTATTCTTTAAACAATGAATCAGTCATTTTTTTTTTTATAATGAAAATTGTTTTTCATATAAATTCCACGAAATTTTAATTTCTTTCTTGAAAAATTTATGAATTTTTCGTTAGCTTTTAATAAGCAATTCAAATATGTTAGCCATTCCATTTTCTTTCACTGATTCTGTTCAATAATACATTTTTCTCATTTTCATTTTTTGATTGCAATTTTTCTTTTTCTCTTTTTTTTCTTGAATAATTGAGGAAGAATTTTTATACAATGAAATGCTTTATTGAGTATAAAAATATCAACAACTGGTTTAGTCTGTCAAATTCAGAAACTTCACGCAAAACTAAGAAGATGATGATATGTTTGTATCATTCAGGTAAGCTATTCGTTAGAATTTCGACGTAAATAACTTTTTCCACATTTCAAGTAATATTTTATTTCTCAACCAATGCTGTTTTAATTTTTGAGCCTGTAAAAATAGTAGGAGGAAAGTTATCAAGAAAAAAAAATGATACTAATGATTAAAGTATAAAAATACGCATGTCAAATTTATTTCATGGAATGAAATTCAATAATCGATTTATTTCGTAAGAGATTGAAACTAATAATGAAATGATTCCTTATTAGTTAATTCCTTCATATCTTATCGTATTGCCATAAAATACGTAAATCTTTCTTTTCAGAGAGAAAAAGAAAAAGAAAGAGAGAGAAGGAGAGAGAAAGGAAGAAGAGAAAGAAATATTTCAATTAAAAAAATTTAAAATAGCTCCAGCTCTTACCAAACGCATATGAAATGAATAATTTTGCATATATATTTTATTTTGAAATTTAAAAATTCAACATTATATTATGAAAATGATAGATTTAGAAAAAGGCAAAGTAATGTCATAAAAATGCTTTTCAAATTTGGAAATCAGAAACAATTCGACGTGAAGCTTCGAAATTTTTATTGTTTATTTAAAAAATTAGACTCTTGGATTTGTTTAGCTGATGAAAGTTCATTTCTATTTATTTAGTAGTTTACGTGTAATAGCAAATGTTACGTGTAAGATATATGTAATTATTCTGAAAATTACATGTAATTATTAAAAAAAAAAATACAATTGCACACCAAATTACACATAACACGTGATTCATGTGGAGTTTACAAAATAGACTTCAAATCTCTAAATTTCAAATTAAAATTTGCGCACAAAATTGGCAGAAAATTTTTCTGTACCATTTATTAAATGACATCATCTTCTCTCATTCAGAATCTTTTATATCATTAATAATATGATCTTATCACTTTAATAAGAATGCTCATTATTGAAATTTTCAGAATTGAGAAAAAGTTAATGCATATAAAAATGAGTAAGGAATTGATGAAATTTCGACATAGTTTTGCAATCAAATCAGTATCTTAAAACTTCCAAAAATGATGCCAATAATTTGTGAGCCTTTGAAAATGTATAATTTAAACAATTCATACCAATCATTCCATATTCAAAGATCAGAAAACCTAACATTGCACGTTACTTTATAATATCATATAAAACTTTTTCACTAAGTCAAAATTAAATAAATCAAGAAATTTATTGTTTTTTTTTTTTTAAATCCTTTTTCACGACAAAATATATCGAACGAACCTTAAACATGCATTTTCCATAAAAAATTCTATTTCATGCAAAAATATTTCATGCATGATCAATCATAGATTTTACCGTTTTTTTTTTACTCGTTTTCCTATTTTTTCGCACTTTTTTCACTTTTTTTACACTTTTTAACTTTTTTTCTTCTCTTTGTTGTTTTAATTTTTTCTGAAATAATTTTCAGCATCTTTTTTCTCTGGTCAAACGCTATAATCTCTCCTCTCTTCTTTCTCGCTCTTTTTCTTCCTTTCTTTCTTTAATTATTCAGCAGTCAAATTCCTCTCAAATAATTAGAAATTTTTTTTTCTTTTTGTTCATATTAAAATTTAAGTATTTGCGGTAAAAAAATTATTTGCTCGCTGTTCCATTTTAAAGCATAATCATTTCGTCAAGTATTACTCCCGGTATTTCTTGCATTTTAACTGGAAATACGGGGACTAGAAATCAATCATTCTTCATTGAAGACCAATAATATATGACATTTTAGTCAAAAGATGTGTTAATAAGATGTAAATTACAGAGAGAGAGAGAGATTATTGGTGTATATAAACAAAATAACTGAAAAAAATTAAGTGAGAATTGCGAAAACTAAATTAATAAGAAATCAAAGTTTCCTAATAAAATAAAAAATTTGGAAACAAAATTTTCATAATTTTTTTCGTAATTCACTAGAAAAGTTTTATCGATTTAACGATGCCAAAATTATTTTTTCACTAGAACAGCGTATTTTCATCCTTCATTTATTTGGATTCTTCCAGATTCCAGAATCTTCTGAATTTCTATCTAGATTCTACTAACATTCTTCTAAATACTTTCATTCTTTCAAATATTTTCATCCTAAAGAATTGGATAAAAAATGATTGCCAAAAACAGGAACAGGTAATTTCATAGAGATGAATAGCATTTATATTGACTAATTAAGGCTCAAAACAAGTACTTAATATATTTAAACCTTCATCTTATAATCTGAAAAATTAATCAAAAATTAATTAGTATTTAATAGTAATATTTACATTTATCATAATAAAATTGTTTTTCCTTTTTATATCGATCGTAAAATATAACTTTATTTTTCTTCTTTTTTCCCCTCTTTAATTTAATTTTTCCGGCAAATTTTCTTTTATTTTCTGTTTTTCAATGTAATTTTACTTTATTTAAAATGAAAAAACTAATCAATAATATGTGATTTTATCCTTTCGAAGCAAAAATTTCTCATTTTATTCATTAATTAGGCAATCATTCAGTTTCTTTTAATTGCAAGACAGGAAAACACCTTGAAAATTTAGATTCATGCTCAAATTCATCTTTAGAGTTAATTAATTTTATCATTTGGATGCTTTCACTTATTGCTGTTTTAATCAATTTTGGTTAATATTAGTATAAATTGAAAAATAACAGTGAAATTAAGACTTTATCGATGGAAAGATAAATTCATTCATTTAATGATTATTTCAATTTCATCAAATCAACACCTTTCTTTCTTCGTCTGATTCATTAACTAACACAATCACTTATTTGTTCTTTTTCTCATTTCTCTCCATCCTTGTTGCAACCAAGATGTTTAATTAGAAATCTGCTATGATTTCGCTTAATTTAATTATGATCTTTATCATAAATCATTTCATTTTATGCTTGCAATTTGCAATAAATAGGAAATAAGCATGTTTGATTACTTTGCATTGCAGTACTGCATCCATAATAATATACTGCTGCAGCAATTTCTTTCTTTTTTTTTTTTTTTTTGATTATATTTGATCAAAATTTGTCATATAATTTGCCATATTAAACGTTTAAGTATGGATTGTGTAAAGGATTTTATTTTTTGTATTAAATCAATAATTTTATACGTATTTCATTCTATCAAGCATTTGTAAAAATATGCAACTGTTTGTTTTTGCTTAATTTTTAGATTAGCACATTTTAAGGTACGTGTGATAAGAAAATAGTACAAAACATACGGAATACTTATTATAATATACGATATTTTAATGAATTCTTATTGAAATTTACTTAATTTTCGCTACTTCACTTATTTACTTTTTTTTTTTTTTTAATTGTAAGATAAAACAAACTTCGAGAAAATTTGACTCATATTCAAATTTACGTTTAAAATTTACCTTTCGTTTGAAAAAAAAGAAATAAAATTTTATCACAAATATTGCAAATTTATTCAAAAGCAAAAATCATAAGAGTAATTTCTCTATGATTATCTGTTTTGATTTTATTTCTTAGCAGGTGGCACATATTGATTTCTTCGTAAGAATAATTTCTTTTTATATCACATCATTATGTTACTTCGACGTTTTCAACTTGATTCACTTTGTTGATAGCTTTGCCATATCATCATGTCACTTGAGTGTTTTCAACTCATGAATCATTTTACTGATAATTTTGTTTTATTGATAATAAGTGACTCTTTGTCGGTTTGTTATCTAATCATACTTTTTTTTTTAGTTTCTTTAATAATAGTATGAACATATTATATGCAAAAGTTACAGTATACCAAATGCCAGCTGTAGTAGTGCTACTGATGGTAACGATGATGGTAATATATAGTGGTGTGGAAGTAGTGGAAAGTTTACAAATGTATGAAAACGATCCAGAAATGAATGAGGGAGAAATTCGAACACTGTGCAGTCTTAATCCAACCTTGAGCTTTTGTTCTGGTATTCTTTTCACATTTTGATATGATAATTCTCGATTCAATTTCTCGAGAATGGCTTGTTTTTCTTTTTCTTGCCAGAATTAGTTCAAGATATAATAAATAAATAATAAATTCGAATAAAAAAAAACAATAAGACAAATGAGAAATTAATAATAAATTCAAATAAAACAGTAATAGATTTCACAGGATTAACAATAATAATAAACTAAAATAAAAAGTAATAATAAATGTCATAAAACAACAAATTTTATAAAATAAATAATGAATTTTAGAACATGCTATGGAAAAACGGAAATCAAGCTATATGCGTTTTGGCAGATCGTATCCAGTCATTCTAGACATTGAACCGTATCCGTTCGAAAAACGGAAGAGCGCATATATGAGGTTACGAAACTGTTCCTCTCACGATTTTTTTTCGTGGATTCCTCAAATCAATTGAAAAACCCGATTTTTTTTCTTCATGAATTCTAGAAATCAATCGAAAAATTCGGATTTTTCTAATTTTTATCAATTTTAGATTTGGAAAACGTTCTACAGATTCCAATGATTTCACAAAAAGAAAGTCAGCATATATGCGGTAAGTTTTGACAGCTTTTGATAAAGTCAGCATATATGCCGTAAGTTTTGACAGCTTTTGATAAGTTAAGAAAAAGAAACTTAGAAGCTAAAGATTGATTAAAAAAGGACAGATCTACTTCTAGCTTTTTTTCAGACTTGTTCTCATATATTCCAGCTTATGATACACTTGTCAGTGATGAGAAATATTTATTACTTACCAACAAAATGAATCAGCCAATCTGCTAAATTCTTATAATGTCAAAATAGTTTAAATCAACTAAGAGACTGCGTGACATTGCAATTAAAAAAAAAAATGATCATTTTGACCATATATTTTGGCCAGATAATCACTTTTTTCCATTCCACGCTCAGACCACGCTCGGACAAAAGAAATTTCGCTAACCAAAAGAAATCACTGAATTCACATCATTTTGATTAGTCTCATGTATTCTGACATAAGTTAAGCATTTCAGATTTGGTCGCTGAAAGAAAAGATGAAGAAACATCACCCGGATTTTTCATGCATAATTTTTTACTTAACATTACATATTCATGTAATACTTTCCTCATGCCCAAATAGAAGAATCATACGCACTGTTCTTGTTCTTCGTCTTATATTGGTTGCATAATTAATAATTCCTAACGTTAGTTTGCGTAAAAACATCACAGACTTCATAGGCAAAACGCGATTAGGTAAAAATACTACTTTTCGTTCATATCTATGGCAAATATAGACATCACAATATTTTTATTTTGATGATACAAACATTCAGCAAAAACTGCAAGCAAACTTCATAAATGGTGCAAATATTCATCAAAAACTGCAAGCAAACTTCAACTGACCTGAAATATCAAACAGTTTTGTAAAAAAACACAAATAAATATTCTACTTAAATCGATTGCTATCAAAGAGACTTTCATAAATTCAAATATGTGATGAATATTATGTATCTTTATGGCTAGTATGCCGTGACTAATATGTACTACGTGGACCCAAATTTTCTATAAGCAACGAAAATTTCAAGTGTAACCAAAACGGATGAAATGAACGAATTTTTTATCGACTCGGAAAAAATCGAGAATTAAAGAGATTCAAAAGTGAAATATCAATAATGTAATCAAAATCAATTCTAAGAAAAATCTGCTATTCATTTATAACATGTAAAATTTTCAAAAAAAAAAAAGCCGTCGACTGGTTCAACTGCTTAAAAAATTGTCTATAAATAATGGAAATTTCAAAACAATTCGAAGATTTCAAATTATTAATTAAAAATGAAATTCTATGAAAGAACAGTTGAACAGTTCATAACGATTGTTTAAGAGCTTCTTCTAGAGTATCGCCATCAGTTCTTGCATTGAGATCCGACATCAATTGCATAACATTAACATAAAATCTGCAAATTAGATTTGTATTCGTAAATTATAAGAGATATTGGTAATCTAGTTCAAGATGTTATAAAAGGACATACTCTCTGTCTGCCTTCGCGATTTGTTGACGAACTTCTGGTATTTGCCATACTCGTATCCAATATTCCGTTGCTCGATTGTCTAACTTTTCTTGTTCATCTTCAGAGAATTCCTCATTCAAATTAATGTTGGGACTGCCTATAACAGAATAAAACATATTATCCTCAACAAGCTTATTTATAGAAAGCTATACATGATTTATTTCAACTATAAAAAAAATCTAGTTTAACACAATTCCGATAAAGCCTGATAAAAGTTTTGAATTTTGTAGTATTTAACATTATTGTTCAAATAACATCAGTACATAATTCTTGGTTTAGAATGACTACACTGATTAAATTCCTAGGCTTCGTTTCTTGCACAGAATTTATCTTGAAAAAAGAAAAAAATATTTACAGGAATCTGTTTAAACTATTTCACTTTGTTCAACTGTTATACGAAATCTGTTCACAAAAATTTAGCTCGAAAATCTTCTTAGAATATGTTAAGCTTTGCTTTATTATTATTTCAAGTTGCTGTTCATAAATGTTCCATACTTGAACAAAGTAAAGTGGAATTCGGCCAATTAATTAAAACTTTCGAACTGGAAATTTGCAACGCCAAGAGATATAAACATCGTAAATTTGGAAAATAGGAAAACCTGATGTGTTGAGTCTATCTGTACCGTTGCTATGTAATGATGAATTGATTTGGAGAACATGAGGTTGTACGGCACCGAAAGCAGGCTTTTTCAGCGGATCATATTCTTCTTCACGATTACCAAATGTATTATCATTATAAGAGAAATCTAAAACACGAATTCTAAATTAATCGAATATAGGATTCCTGGTATCTGAGAATTCCTATCTTAATTTTTATGAAGAAGTATCTCATTCATTAGTCTTGTAGGGTCGAGTAGTTTTTTTATACATTTAGTGGAAAACCAAGAAAAAAAAAATGATAGATAATGGCTATCTTAAATTCCCATATCAAATGTCTGAACCACATCTTCTCTGTAGCTTTTTTTTTTACATTGTATCTAACACAGAAATTATCTTTCAGGAACGAACAAAAATTTTTCTGCAAAAAAAGAAACCAACCTGAACAAAAGTTACAGTCAACTTCCTGAAATGGTCACTATTAAAACAGTTACTAATGACATACGGAATTTAAGAATTTCAAATTAAAAAAATCCTTCTTAATAAGCGAAAAACTAATTTACTTTCTGAGAAGGCCCCGGTAAATCGGAGGAAAGATCTTCCTGCAGCTTACTTTCCTGAAATCAGCAACAAAATATGATGGAGTGCCTGGATAATTTAGCATATTACTATTATGCAAACATTAATGTTCTAGAAAATCCCATCTCAGTTGGAGAAATGATGGTTAGAGATGGTTAAAGTGTGAAAAAACATACATAACAGAAACCTTTGAAAAAGAAATAATACTTGCGTTAACTAGCAAAAACTAAACAATCTAAACCATCGATATGCCGATCCAGAATGAACTGAATTAGTGATTACAGTACTACCAGTTTTTGCGCCAAATACTTCAGTGCCTGATCAAGAAATTGAGATAATGTCATTACTATTTTCCAAATCAGTATCATGTTTTATAATTATGTCGACTCCATAACACATTTCTAACGCTTTACTATTTGTTCAAGCTACAAATTATAGGAGAAAACTTACATCACAGGGGTAATCATTTATTTCGATCTCTGCATTGCACTTATTCTTTTTCATAGAAACAAATTTCTTAGCAGGATTACCATTTGTATTTGGAAAATTTATACTCGAATTTGATTGTTGCATAAATTCTACGCATCCCTAAAATTAATTCAGTACAATGCATGCAAAAAATCTACTTGCATTATTAAAATATAATCCTAATCAATCCTTCAAAATGACAAAGTTCACTCCATCCTTCTTTCTAAATTACACTTCAAATGAGCTTTTTCTCGCGGAAGTGTCTTTATTCGGAAAAAAAGTGCAATATATATTTTAAACTTTCAAAAATATTATAAAAAGCATCAATGTTGGACCATTTGTTTTAATTTTTCCCTATGCTAAAATTAAAAAGCATTTTACAGAAATATTTCTGATCAGATCGCTTCAATGAATGATGGAAATTCTTAGAAAAAATATAGTCAAAATTTAATTTGCAAGCGAATCCTTGTCAGTCCAGCAATTTTTTTGTTAAGTTCAATAAAAATAGAGCAGCCATAGCTAGAAAAAAATGCAAAAAGTTAAAAATGATAACAAATGAAGAAAACAGCAAACGGACCTCAATTACTACGCAAAAAACTTGCCAAACAGAACCAGTTTGCTTGGATGGTCGGTTTTTGCAAACGATCAGAGACAGACACCTATTGTAGTAATTCTTTCGAAATCTACCCGATCCGAATTCCACGGCTCCAAGCATTTCAGTTTCAACAGTTACTTCGCCAGTTGGATAATATTTTAAATTATCAACCGTGACAGTCATCATAATTTCTACCTATCAAAAATTCCAAACTTTTTAACTATTCAAATAGCGTCACAATATCTAGTCACCAAAAGACTGATCTTTTCTATCATCATTTTTATTATTAATAACATATTTGGTTTTATTAGATAAGATTTTCAAATTATTCTGGCACAATGATATATTAAATATAATCGCAATATTAGTTTTTTGAAATAGGGCTGCGATAGAGCAGTTAGACTATCCGGTTTAATTCATCCAAAACAAACAGTGATTGAGAAACCAAATATTAAAAATTCTTTTAACAATGTTTATACCTTGCATAAAATTTATAATTTTCAAATCGAATTTAATTATCATAGTACACTTTTAAATCTAAATGAATTAGAAAAAAAAAAATCCATGTTCCTCATTTTTTGACAGAAAACTAACTTGAACTGTGTTATTGAAGGGTTTTGCTGGAAGCACTGGTTCAATTATTAAAAATTTTTTCCCATGCAAATAGCAGTTAAGATATGGACGTATAGACGGTCTGAAAAATGAAATATTCGTTTTGATTTCATTACAAATCTAAACAAATTAAACATTTATATACAAGAAAACAATCATTAAGTAAACAGAGTCCTTCCATTAAAGTGTAACTGGATGTCAACAAACAGTAACAATCAAGCAAAACCTTTCGGGAGAGATTCAAGATTCGCTCATATCTTTTATTAGATCTATAGATAATTCGAATCATCAAGCATCCATCTATATTTTAGATTAATTCGCAGCTTCTAGAATATAGGTTTCACTCTTTTTAACACTGTTTAAATGTCGTCTAATCGAGTTTTGCGTAAGACACAGCATATCGAAATCGCAATCACTCATAAAAATATATTACGATAACGAGATCAGAATTGAATCATAAATGCTTACGCGCAGTTGAACTGAACCCAATCACCAACTTTCATTCCTTCACGAGCACCAAAAAGAAATACCACTTCACTATCTGGTATTGCCAATGACCATACTTTTGCGCTTGAATCATTTACTTCTGTCACTAGGCCTTGATAATTATCGATGTACTATAATTTATCCATTTTCATCTTAGATTTAGTACTTCAAACTCGGAAACGACTTAACTGATTATTCACTTAATTCATATAGCAAATGGACGATGATATATCCATCTAATGAAAAAGAGTATGACGGGAACTATTAGAAAGGCTTATTCAAATCATCTATTGATCAGATTGTCAAATACAACTACATATATTTTTGAAACTTAAAAAATGAAACTTTTTTCAGTGATGTAGCAATAGCACGCTGGTTGTGAAAAGGTTTTTGCTGCATTCGGTGTGGACAACAAGGAACAGATCGGAAGTAATGATTGTTTTTTTTGTCGTTCCATGGCTAAATATACGATAATTCTTATTAAATTTGAATATTATAGAATTTTCTAATAAACATTTCGTAAAAAAAAGCGACTAATGATTCTGGGAGCAAAAATACAAGCTTTAATTAGAAAAATAATATCGATTTAAAATTTAAAAAAGAAAAGTGAAGTATGCTTTTTGTTCTTAATGTTGAGAAAAAAAAAATAAAAAAGTTTGTAATGGGCACTTTACTATACTAATAAATAGCAGTAGCATAAACAAGCATAGACTAACTGCTTTGCTAATAAGTTGTCTGTTTTGCTCATCACATTTATCAAAAACATCATCCACTATTTGCCAAGAAACCAAAATACCAGCAACTTTTTGGATCATTCGAGGAACTCTGTAATAAGCTGGACTATAAAATAAAAACAAAATAAAAAAAAATAAAAACAAGTCTTGATTCATAGTAATAGAAACAATGCAATTTTTGCTTTTTGTATGTCTAATGTGTTCTCTTTGTAGCTTTGGATAAAAGACTAAAATGAGTGTCATAATCTTGATCAAATAAAAATTATCAATCGTAGATTTCATTTAGCCATTAGGAATTTCACAACAGACCGAAATAAGGTAATAATTACAGGTCAACTTCAACAGAAGAAATTAAATGTGGTTTTGTATAGCGATCTGAAATGTCCTATTAATTCTATATCCTTTAAAAATATGAAATTACTCCGAAAAGGGAACAGCAACAAAGATATTCTTCATCTCTAGGCGATCATACCTTTCAATCCAAGCCATATATATTTGATTTGGGCAGAATCTCTTCACAACATCAGGAGAGCAGCTGACGAATGCAAAGTCTGGAGACCAAGCAAGTGTTTTATAGTTAGAGACAACAGAAAATTCTTCTGGAGGAAACACCACTGAAACTTGCACCTAAAATATGGCCAAAAGATATATTGTATCATTTTATGGATTCCTGGCAAGTATATAATTAATTTTATAACAAGCATGAATGATTGATAACCAACGTAATACGTAAATAAATGTCACATTTATTTATTAGTGATTTGAAAAAAAATAGATTTCAAACAGTTAACTAAATGGAAGTTTGCACTGCATAAGTAGAAATGATAACTTATACTTGCAAACGATTATTTAGGAAACGTGTTTCGAACAGTTTTTCCATTCGTTTTGGTGATGTGATAGAACCACTGACATCAATAAATGATATAAAATCGCCAACATGAAAACGTTGTTCATCATTCGATGTTTTCCGTTCATCAATCACCAAATCAGGATGTTTGCCTAGAAATAAACAAAAACGCAAACATTTTTTTAAGAAACGTCTTTAGCAGTAAATCTGAAATGAATCATCAAAGTAATAAGATCCTGGTGAAATTTGATTAGCCAAGCAATAAATGTTTCCGTCATAAGCAAATCATTCCTTATCTTTATATTTTAAGTTACCAATGATTTCCCAATTACGCAAATGCGAAAATTAACACCATAAAAAGAGAAATGAGAATGAAAAAAAGAAAACCTGGTACAAATACGTATAACAATCCACTATCAGCTTGATGACTTATCAATCCCGCACACTTTGACATTCTTAAATCCTAAAATTACTGTAATTTTAAATAACAACAAAAACATTTTTACAACAATGAAACGCATCGAAAACAACAAAGTCAGGTCGAATGATAATGACAAATAATTCTAACTGATTTTTTGAAAATATTTCGTTCCTGTATACATTTAATATATACTCATTGCAAAATCTAAAAAGCTACACCAAATATTACGAAAAAACGTAGAAATCAGTAAGAAATATCATCGAAAACACTGTACATATATGATAACGTCATTTCACGTAATTTATTTCTTTATTTCTCAAATATCTACTGTTCATTTTTTTCTTGAAATTTTCGCTACGTCAAATATTACAGAAAAGCATGGGAGCAAAATTTATTATTTTTCAAATTTTTACTATTTATTTATTTTTTTTTTGAAATTTTTGTTGCATCAAATATTAAGGGAAAACATGATAATTATCGCATAATGCTTTCCAACAATTATTACAATTATCATATTATGCATTTGATTATATAATTCTATAATAAATGTATTGCTACATCATATAATCAAATATGCATGTTATTTCATTCTTTCCCCCAAATTTCTGTTAAAAATACAATTTGTCACAAAGTTTAAAATTAGAAAACTAAAAGGTGAACTATGAAAGCGAGGAATATTAATAACAAAATTGATGCAATAAATATAGAACATACTAGTAATGTGAAAAGCAGACAAGAGAAAATAAGTTTATTACTTCTTGGTATTTCGAGTTTCGGGCCAATCAGTTCGTGAAAGAAAAGTGTCATATTCCGAATGCTATATTGTTTGTAATATACAGTCAAATTTTGCATATTCCTGGAAAAGCTCTCAATCAATCAAATAAATTATTTCCTTTAAATGATCAAAATATTTACAAATGACAACATTTGTTGGAAAGTCTTTTTTTTTTAATGCGTTTATGTGACAGAGACGAATCCTTTTGTAAAAAGCTTATTTGATTAACAGAAGAGCGGTTCTTCTTGTTATTTGAGAATATTCAAGCAAATTGATCATTGGATTTTTCTTTCCTTTGTCATTTGTAGAGGACAGAATTCCTTGACTGTCGATTTGCTGCTGCTGCGTCGGTTTATGTCGTTGTAAAACTGCCACTGGATCGGTGTAGAGACTCCGAACTGAACTCTTCCTTGAACTTGGATTGTTGCTCCGAACTTGAACTGTTTCTGCTTCAAAATCCGAATCTTTTAAGTCTTTCGGAACTTCTCCTCCTTCCCTTATTTCCAACGTGTTGCCTTATAAATGGTCGACCTTACTTTTTTTTCTGTTAATCAGAGCGTTTTGGCGGTAAACATGTTTATCGGCTTCTTAGTCCTTTTGGAATTAATTATCTTAGCGCTTGTTAGCCTTCAATACTCCTTGTTTACAATGACTACATCTTTCGGATTTTTCCGGATAATGTTGTTGATATGTGACAAGAAATTATTGTCATTATTTCTAGCAGATCTAATTATAAATTCAAGTTTTTTTATAATTCGATTTTATAAAAATCAAAGTTTTTTTGTATTTTTAATATTTTTCTTGTGAAAATTTGCGAAAATTCCAACCATAAAAATTGATTAACGATAATTTAATAATAATAATAATAATGATCGATACTTTCTGCGCACTATCAAATTATTGGAATGATGTAATGGTCAATTAATTACCAATAATGATCAGTAATTTCAGATTATTTAATTCGATGCAGGAAATGTTCACTGAATTTAAAATTAGATAGAACTAGATAGATGAGTGATGAATAATATCATTATTCGAAAAAAGAGAATCGAATTAAAGATAATGTTGAAATTTAAGAGAAAAGACTGGTAATTAAACAGGTAATGATAAGAGCATAGATTACACAATATCTTATACCATCGGTATAATTACAACGAATAATTCGAGTAAAAATTCTACTTATATCAAGAAAATATGCCAATAACGATCCGTGTAAGATTCCGAGCAGCGAAACTCTAAAATTTCAATTCAAAAGAACTAGTAAGCCTATACAAACGATATGTTAATTCTGCAATAAATATTAATCAGAAATAAATAATTATAAAAAATTGCCTAATGCCACATCATTCAATGAATAATCGTTCACTGATCACAAATCACAAATGACAAATTTGAAATATGCATTCTGTTTTGTTCCTTTAATTTACGGTAAACAATAGAGTGAAAAAAGGCCATACAACCAAATATAAAAAACAAATTTAAAATGGGGAAATTTTATTTCATTTCAGATTTGTTTCAAATAAAATTATTATTAAGAAAATGATGCAAAAAAAATATTATTCGACTGATAAGATTTTTAACATTATTGTTCCAGAATGATTAGTGCGGGAAGATTAGATTGGCAGTCCCGCGATGATAAATGAATGCATCGAACAATCATTCTAAATGTTGTGTGTTGACCTAATCTTTTTGAGATCAGAAAATACCGATGAATTCTGTATTTCCAATCTTTTTTAAATTAAATAATCTAATGTTTTCTTTTACTTATTTCAAATATTTCACCCACATTTTAATGCTAAAAACCATCGTGAACGAAAAGCATTTTCATTATCAATAATAACAAAATTCCTCGAACCGATCGATTCGAATTCTTTTCATACGTAGTCCTTCCTTCTCCCTTCTTCCCATTCTTTCCTTCCTCTTCCTATTCGTTCTTCCTCTTCCAATCTTTTCCTCCTCTTCCTCCTCCTCGTTCTTTCTCATTCTCCTCCCACTTTGTATGAATGAAAGCGGAATGAATCAAACAAAAATGAATAGTAACGGAAGGAAACGAGCAGCACCACCATCCAGCACTCCTCCTGATATTCAAAAACCACAACATCCCTACTATTACTACTACTACCACTGATATTGTCACTGTTACTATTACTGCTCCAATTATTATTACTCTACTACCGCTACGGATACTATCAGTACTACGATCACTGTTATTGTTACTATTAACACTACCACTACTGCTCCTATTACTATTATTGCTACCACTATTACCAACTATTATTACTATTATTATTAATACTACTATTACTGTTATTATTGTTGCTACTACTACTACTGTGCTACTTCACCACTAACTACTACTACTACAGCACTGTTACTATTACTGCACGTCCACTACTACCCCTATTATTACTACTGCACCGTTACTATTACTGCCATTATCAACTGTCATTTCCCGTTGTCCCTACCGTATCCTCATTTTTTGTTTGATTTTAAATCTCTGATTTAGTTTTAAATATTTCCTTTTCCTCAGTTAAAATATTAGATTTGTCATTGCATTGATATCTCTGTAATTATAAATGATGCATTTCGAAATCATCGTTGCCCCCGCTGTGGTACTGTATGTAGTCATGGAACTTATTGTTGCCCTTCATACCATCCATCTGTAATCGCGAAATACATCATTCATCCATGATGCTCATTGTTCCTTACATCCTTTGCTCTATTCGAAATTGATCGTTGTCTGTTATACTTACTATCCATCTGCGATACCGTACATGACTGCGAAATTCACCATTTCCCTTGTACCATCCACCGTACTCTTTGTAGCCGCAAAATTCATTAACGTCTCACATGCTATTCATCCGTGATATTAGATATGGCCGCAAAGTTGGTTATTCTTGTGCTATCCATCCGTAGTTTTGTACATAGCATGCATTGTCGTTCCTTGTATCATCTATCCGTGATACTGTACAGATGTATTCACAGAATTTATCGTTCCTTTCACTATTCATTAATAGATACTGTATGCAGTTAGCTTTCTGTAGTTGTTCTTTTGAAGCTTTTCCGTTTTTTCAATATTTCATTCAATTTTGCGTGTAGGAAACTTCATTTACTTCATTTGATCAGTTGAAATTTGTTCATTCGAATTTCCATCTCCATTAAGACTATTGCGCTCTTATTAAGATATATATGTTATGATATGTGTTGTGATACATGCTGTTGTATATTCAGTTGGCCAAAAATTCTTTTACAAGTGTAAACAGAGGTGAATGTTTCGTGAGTCTGCATCAGACATCTGATATGAGATCAAAGATCGTTCGTAATAAATCAAAGACGATGACTGGTTTATTTTTGAATTTTGAAAATTTTTTCAGGCACAAATGTTTCGTTGCGTCGTTTGTCCGTTGCAAGCGCCGACGTTTGAAACCGTAGAAGAACTGGAAATACATATTGCCGCGGATCATATCAGCCATATACCGTATGAATGTGAACGGTGTCGTTTTTCGAAATTTCCGACCGAATTTGCTCTAATTAGCCATTGTACTACGGATCATGGATTGAAAGAATTTTATGTTAGTTATTTAATTTATTGCATAATTATTACACATATTTTTTTGTTGCGTATAGTATCAACTATCAATACCATTTGGTGACAACTGACATAGTTTCAAAGTTGAGTGAAGTATCATTTTATATTTTGATATATTGCGTGTTTTACGTTTGACTATCAGCTAAATTACTTCTTTATATTCAGAACGATGAGAATATTTAAAGAATATTCATATATTCATATAAGTTAATGCTAGATTTGAAAGTACCATTCCCGCGAGCTAGGTTTCTATTGATCAAAGAGTACCCTACCCGTATGTTGGCTTCTACTCGATCGGAAAGTACTTTTTCCGTGTGCTGCGCTTCTGTTGGATCCAAGAACACATATCCTAATGTAATTATTTCAGCTATAGCTTTGATGAATGAAGAAGCTAAATAGCACTTTCTCATTCGATTATTCACTATTAAATCATAAGCCACTCACGTAACTATCTAAAAACTATTTATTTAATTTTCCGCCAAATATTCCAACTTACAGTCTTTAAAATAATCTTGTTTATATTGTTATCAAATAGTTATACCGAAAAATGCAACTTTATTTTGTCTTTTTTAAGGTGAAGTATAAGGTTACGCCAGACTTTCATCGTAAACGTGAAAAAATTAGGGAAATGTTGCATCATTCTATTACTGTATCGAAAATTCCGTTTGGAACTTACAAACGAAGAAAGTTTGTTTATATGCTTGTTGGTTTTGTTTTCTTTTTTTCTTTTTTTTTTTTTTTAATATCATTTCCGATCCAAAATTAAGCTTACTTTTACTATTTATTGGCTTTTAAATTCATAAATTTCAAAATTTGAAGAATAACCGACTATTCGTCATTACTTAGTTCCGGGGAACTATGTACTGCCTCAGTGGATTCCGATGAATTGACTCGTATGACTGAAACCGAAAGAGAAGCGAAAATCGAGAGTGCTAAAGTATCTTTTTCTATAATGATATTTCAAGAGTATTTTTCTTGAAGTTCAATTTTTCTTATAATTTTGATATTATGTTTCGATTGTTTAAACTTAATTAGTATTAAAATTTTGGTTTTCAAAAATTTTTTAGGGTAGTGAAATGGAGCCAGAAGACAGCGCTTTGGAAAAGGAATCAGATTCACAGTCCGGTACATTCCAATGTGCTGCCGTATTACAACATGATCCGGATCAAGTAAATATTGGTGAGCAGTCAACTTTTCGAAAACTTTAAAATGATTCAATTAATTTTCAGTCTTAATCGAATTAATTTCGACTTTCTTTTGGCAATATCTGCAATCACAGTATTTTTTAGTGAGTATTTTGGGTGATTTATACCGAAATGAAGCTGGCAGTAGTGCCAATACTGCTGTAACAGGATGTGAGCCAACTGATATCGTTGATCCATCAAATGGCCTAGCAACTAATAGCGATGTGTTATGTCAGCAAACGAAGAAACGATCAAGGCCACCTCGAATTTGTAATATTTGCGGTCTTCAAGTTACTGGTCAACGTTCCTCACTTATCTACCATGCTAATTCCAAGTATGAATCAAATATACTGGTACTTTTTCCCACAGTATCTTGCTATTAGCTTCGTATATTTCAAGAAAATTACAATGCTACTGAATGAGACACTAATTATGAAACTTTAAAATATAATTTATCTTATTAAAATCTTTCATAATAAAAGTTTTGCAGCTGATAGGAATAAAATTTCGGCAATATAAACTAATTTTGGAAAAAATTCTGATCCAAGTGATTCGTGTGTCGTATGTAAGGTAGAATTAGGATTTATCACCCAGAAGATATATGATGTGTTCAGCAAATATTCTTTTTTTTTTTTTTTTTTTTGAAGGCATGTACGTCTGCCGATGTTTTTCTGTCGTGAATGTAAGAAAACATGGACAACAATTACCAAATCGGATGTAATTAAACATGTTAAAGCATGCCATGATGGTGATGAAAGTCTTATAGAGGATCACCGCATGCAATATGCAAGCGATTTGCATCATATTACGGACAAATGCTTCCCACGTAAAAATCGAGGTTGTTTTTCAAATTCTCGGTTTAACTTTTAAATTTTAAACTTTTATAGACTCAAATTAATATCAAATAAACAAATGGAATTAGTCGAAATTGATATTTTGGTTTTATTCATCGTACCATTACCGTATAATCACTGGTTAACATGAAGTAATACCACTGAGAAAAGTAAGAGGAAAGAAAAAATTATTTTTGGTCCATTTTCGAAAAAAATGATCTCGCATAAAATATTTGTTTTTTTATCTCTCCCTATCCTGACTTCATTTGTCATCTTTATATGACAAGTGAAATCAGGACAGAGATAGACAAAATGAATTAGCTAAATGGATTGTCATCAGACAGAGGTAGATAAACTGAGTTAATTGGATGTATTGTCATCACAGACTTTTTGATCTTAGGTGTTCTTTCATTGTTATGTAGTTTTAGGCAGTTGTGCGGATGATGAAATGGAAAGTTTGATCAATTCAGAATTATGGGTCAAAAATGAGGAAAGAGGTAGTTTTGTTAGCATCTGACATTCATATTATGATCGCTGTAAAATTATTGCTACTTCAAAATTTTATATCCAAACTTTGTTTCAAACTTTTTTCCTTTGAATATGATGTAGTTGAATTAAAGAGTATTTTCCCGTATAGCTCATTAAAATATTCAAACTCCAGTTGTGAAAAATGTTTAGCCCATTTGGTTTCTGTATCCAATGATGGTTATGGGAGCTTACCAATCGTACACCATTTGCTTGCGTTTTTGCATCATCTAATAGTGTAGCCAAGTAGAAGTAATTTTATGAATCATTCCGATCCAAACTTCATAGCACTAAAATATTGCGTCAAAATTGTTTGACTATTAAGCCGGAAGTTTTAAATTTCTTTATTTGCATCATTAATGATTTTTACAGTTCGCTTTTTTATAGAACAGAATATGTAAAAAGAAAATAATAAAAACTGAGGAGGAAATTTGCGAAATGTACCGTAACATTTTTCAAACCTTCCATAAACAAATGGCAGTTGTATTGGGAAAATCTTCCTTTTTTTTTTTTTTCTTTTTTTGATAATATTTCAATTATATGTAACATTAAAACGTTAGGAAAGATTTTTGTTACATTCACGCGCATAATACAATTTTAATCCAAGGTAAATATAAGTTTTAGGAACTAATTTATAATTCGAAAATTTCTGATGGACAGTTTCGAATAACATATTTAGCAGGGAATATAGATGTAAAAAAAAATAATAATAAAAAGCTAGCAAAAATCAGGATAATCATCAGAAGATGTTCAACAAACTGGATATTTGGAGGCGCAATTAATCCATTTGATGGGAACATAAAATCATCTTCAAAGATCATCATTTGTCCCTTTGAAAAAATAGAGAAAACAAAAAATGAAAGGGGAATTGATTTCTAATTTTTTAATTGTTTGAAATGAAGAAGAGTACTTTTCTGAAAGAGAAATTGTTTGCAGTAATCAATTGATATTACCAGAATTGCAATATCTATAACTTGAAATAGCATTTATTAGGTAAGTATCGATTTTTTTTGCATACCTGATCTCTTCCTACTTCTACTGAAAAATTAGGCTTATTCATTGGTACCATGCATACCGCTTTGTACATCATTCAAAATGATGTACAAAGCAAGAATGTTATAATTATAAAGCTTGACATCTTCTGGTTTGATATTACGATGAACATAACCAAAACAATGTAAATCAAAAGTGGAGGTGATGCATTATAAAAGTCGGAATGTGAAAGGTGTATAAGATGCACCATATCTCCTTCAGTGAAGGGATAAACATATTCCTCCTCATCTAAAATGGCTCTTCTAATTGGAACATCATATTTCGAGCTACTTCATGAGCGTCGATTAAATTGTAAAAACTGATCCTTTTCACAATTTTTGTTTTACAGATCAATTTGTGTCTAACATTTCTTAAAAACAAAGATGGAGATGATACAATTTAACCCAATGTCAATTGCCATATTCACTGCAATATTAAATACATAAAATTTCTCGAGAAATCATCTAAGTTTAAGACTAAATTCGACAACCTTTAGAAGAAATTTATAATTTTGCAATGTATCAGTTATTCACCGGATTGTCCGATAAATATTCCATCACGATGTAGCTTATCTAGAAATAAGCATAATTAGAAACTTTAGTTTTGAGCATGACTTGAATCTTACTTAATTTACTATGATCAGTTTCAGAATTATAGGTTAGCATTATCACGGGTTAATTATCATTGGTTAATTTAACATGGATTAATTTCTTTTCGTCCATCTATATTCTGCTATCTTATTAATATAGGACCTAGTCCTATATGTTCGATACGATTAATTCTGAATATCATCATAATTCAAGATTATACATGTCTTTTATCCTTACCAAATGTCACCAAATTTCCAATCTTCGTTATTACATGGCTACAAATAATTGATTAAAATGAAATGGAATTTGTTAATACTTGAATTAAAGTTTATTAACTGATCTGAATGAGGAAAGTTACCATTGAATGAAAGAAAAATGCTTGATTGCTTGATCGGATGACGAAAAAAGAGAAAGAAAAAAAAGAAAAAAGACGAAGAAAAATATTTTTTTGATTAGCTCTAGCACATTTCATTTCCGATGAACGGAATCGGATGTTGCAGGTTTACTGCAATTTTCATTATTGTCACATCATGTGTTTTTTGATATGCTGAACAGGAACAATCATACTATTTTACATCTCTGAAAATACTCATCCATATTGAATTTTATATCTTTTATCGCTTATCTTCCGTTCTTTCCGCTTCTTTTGAATCGGATGAATGCAAATATCATAATAGGTTATCAATATAGACTATTCGGATTAAATTAATCATTCCGTCAAAAATTCTTTCTTTATTGAAATCGAAATTAAACTTCTATTTTCAACTTGCTTTTTTATCTTCTATATAAAGGTCAGTTTGATTTCCGCATATACTTTTGATGTTCTGATTCGATCACTTTTCCCACTTTCAATCGTCAGCAATGGCAATTTGTTTGATATAAGCAGCGAGATGACAAAGTTGTATGGATTTTTGGTCATAATTTCATTTTCCATACATTTTCAAATTTTCATTTTTCAAATTAGGGTTGTTTTGACAACAATAAATGGGACACGTTAATTTTCTTAATGATGAATTGGTATGCCAATCGAATAAAAGAAAATAGACAATTAATATATTTATACGTGAACTCGTGAACTTAAATAAGAATTAGATAGATGTACGCCATTAGATAGATGTACTCTCGAAGATTTGATGATAAAATCAAGTAGTTTATTTTTTGACCTAAATTTAAAGTATAAGCCGGATTCAAAAAATGTCAACTTCTGCTAACCGTTCATTTAACATCTTGTTTTTAACCAGTTGTGAAGCAATTGACAAAATGTATAAAGTTTATATTTCATCTTTTTAGCGGTCAAAACTTGTATTTTGCATTTCATAGCTTTTTGCTATGAAATGCAAAAAAAAAAGTAACATCTTGGATGTCTCTTTATTTCTCGATGTCATGCAATATTTAGTATTTGTCAAATTCATGTCAAGATGGACGAAATTTTTATTCAAATTTATTATGAATTTTTTTACAAATTAAATTGCTTTGAAATGCAAAAAGAATCGTGGTAACATCTTAGATGTCTGTTTACCTCTCGATACATCCAGTATTTAATATTTATCAAATTCATGCTAAGTCTGATTGAATTTCCTTTTCAAATTTATTATGAATTATTCTGCAATTTTTTAAATTGCATTAGAAAAGGTATGTAAAAGTCATACTTTTGATCATCTAAAATCGAGTGATCGCAGCTCGATCAACTGATGAGCAGCAATACTGCAGTAATAAAGTAACCGCTGAAGGAAAAACAAATACTGCAACAGTAAAACTTATAACTGTAATTAACATAAGAAACACACTGATCTCATAAAATGCTTGTGTTGAAGCACCGATCAGAACAAATCCTGAACAAAATGATGAAACAGCTGCCAGAAGTACGGGAATACCAACAGCCGATGCTATTATACTGAAATGTTGGAAACAATCTAATTTTAATGATTAAGGAAATTTATTGGTAAAATTAAAATCAATAAATTAAAAAAAAAGTATCATTGATTATTAATAAATGTCTCGCTAATTATTAATAAGCAAAATACATTCGATTATGAAAATAAATAATTATTAATTAGCGCGACTTCTAGTAAAAGTTAAATATTTTCATCAATTATTACAATATAACTTCAATGATAAGAGATGAATGAAATATTCATTCATCATCATTTTCAATGCACATAAGTTATTTTTAAACAAGACTTTAAAAAAAGTAAAAAAAAGTGATGAAAATATTTAATTTTCAGCAAATAATTATGCCAATTAGGAATAATTTGCTTGCATTTATCGAATATTTACTGAAATGATACATGAAAATAAAAATCTCTGAGTGAGAAATTAAAATTACCTGTAATCACTGGTTTTATGAAATCGAAAACCAACAGCAAAATGAAGACAATAATCGAAACTCATACCAATTGTTAAGACAATTATTGTTGCTTCGACGACATTAATTGTCCAACCTAAAAAATATACATTTATAATCCTAAAAAATTCGAGTGAACAAACTTTCAAATTCGAAAAAAAACATTTTTTATAATATTAAAATAAATCAACTCTTCCCTTTTAAAATATATACATGTTTATAATCATAAAAGTTTGGGCAAGCAAATTTTTAAATCTTTGACAAAAAAAGAATTTTTTTTAAAATATTAAAATAGTTGAAACTTACCAGCCCAAAATACGATAGCAATAGTTATAACAACAACGGCTGAAATGCAAATCATAGCCAAAAGTGAAAGCATCATATCAAAAGTGATAACAATTATCACTACCATACTAACCATCAATGAAATAAACACCGAAGTAGCAGTACCATTCAAAATACGTTCCAATAAATCATATAATTTTGTTATCTGACTGTTCGATAACATTATAGGACGGTTAAATTCTGTAATAGAAAGTCGAAAATACTGAATAATTTAAAAAATCCTTCCTTTATTATTCAGTAATATAATTCTAAGATATATTAATTTTGAAAGATTGAAATTTCTAAATTCTTACTGATTCCATTTAACCATTTTGTTTAATTTATCTTAAGTCCATAAACAATTTCATAAAAAGGAAAAAAAAAAAAGAAATATGATGGATAAAATAAAATTTGTTATTCATTTTAAAGTAATAAATATATGTGAACCGATATAAGTTACTTGAAAGTTCATTTCGTTCTACCGCATCCCTTACATCGGACATGAAATCGAAAAATGGTTTCATTTCTTTGAAAACCAATGAAAAATTATATCTGCTATAAGTTACTAAAAAATACGCCAAAAAGTCGCCATTTTTATCAAAAATTGGTCCATCGCTATCTTTTTGATCCCACTGATTAAATATCGGAAGTGACATAGCATGGCCATATTGAAGAAGACAACGGGAAAGCTGATCGCCGGAAAATGATTTCGACTGAAAAAAAAAAAAAAAAAGTTCTGGACTTTTATAATATTATCAAGAGATGTTAACTTTTTAAAATTTCTATTTTAAATTCAAATTTGAATATGCGAAAAGTTAATTATATGTAATTTGAAATTTTGAATATAAATCCTGATTTTAAATTTTAATTTTATAAATTTTGGTTTAGTTTTTATTCTTTTCAAATTTTTATTAAATTTAAATTTAAACACATAGTCAATCCTTTCATATTAAAAAAAATCATCCAAGAATTTAAATTATCATCGTGAAATCATACCAAAAATGATCCAATAATGAAATCAATGTCAACAAATGTGTCTTTCATTATTGATAAAAAGTAGCTAATTTTAAATTTAAAAGAAAAAAAAACTTTTGATAAAAGAAAATTTTGAAGTAATTAAAGAACAGTTGATACTTCAAACTGTTTTACACCAAATAGTTGGCAACCACGAGAAGTTGTATTCAAATTTGTCCATTCAATGAATCCATCTAACCATAAGTTCCCTTCCACACGTAGGTTCGATTCACGGCTGATATTTTTAAGCAATACCTACAATTGGTGAATATTAATTGAGAATTTCATTGCACTCACTTTGAAAAAATATTCGAGTTTAAATTTTAAAACGGAATACATAAATTTGATTTTTCAGAAATATTTGATTGGAAGAAGAGATCTTGAGCTACATTTGTTTCCAAAATTTCTACGATTTAACTTGTTGAGATAAGTTATAAACTGATGTTAGCTTGTGATTAACAACTAACCTGAAATTCCAGTAGATGATTAGCCAAAATATCAGCAAATTCAGTATCTATATTTAGCGATCCTTTATCATTTGGAATTAGAGAACTTCCCGTCCTAGAAAGTATTTAAATATATTTCTCAATTAAAAAATTCAACTTTTCAACACTCAAAACGAACAAAGCAATTTAGAATGCAATAATTTCTCATTAATTTATTGGATTGTCAAATACATTAGTGAAATTCCCAAATAATTCTCGAATTATCAAGATTTGAAATTAGTAATTATTAGTGGTTTGCGGAAGTTCCTTTGAAACATTTTCAAACATTCCCAAAATACATAATTCTGAAAGATATGGTTTTTACATATTATAGAGAATTATTCATGTCTTCAAGATATTGCCTGAAATTCCAAAATTTATTCTGATTATATAATCTCTTCGTTTTGAAAAGAATTTCAATTTACTAACGTTGTTGGTTTAATGCCCCAAATGGCAATAATATTCATTTTTGGAGGTTGACCAACCGAAAAATCGAATAATGTTGCAGCATTTTCATCGAACCATTCATATGGATGATTAGAACGCAAAAACTAAAAAATAGTAAAATAATTTTCTTGGTTTTATTAAAATTGATTTACTTGTCAAGATTATTTATTTAGATTGCTAATTATTGCCACTTATTAATAATAATCTTTTTTTTTTTAATACTATTCTTCCATACATATTATCATTTAATTGTTTTCTAATTCGAAATTTAAAAAAAAATGAGTCATGAACGAGGTAACAAGATTAATTGATTTGTCAGGACTAATTACTAACTACTTCATTAGATTGCTAATTACTATCATTTACTAATACTAATCTTCCATTATAAACATATTGTCACTTAACTGTTTTCTAAATTAAAATTAAAAAGAAATAAATTATGAACTAAATAACCTGAATTGAATTTTTTTCCGGCAATCGAATTCCAGGTGTTTTAACAATTGCATACACTGATGCAGTAAATGCAACAAGTGTTAGTAATATCAATGGTATTCGAATAATATATACTATTTGTGGAATTAATCTGCTGAATATTACATCAAAACTATCAGCAGCACTTTGCCGAAATTGACTAATTCGAGATTTTAGTCTCGAAATAAAGAATTTCGGAACAGTAAATGATTTAGAACTTGCATCACTAACAATTACTGCAGCAGGCAGTATTATTATCACTAGTATGTAATTGATAATCATTAATGTTCCAGCATATATACCAAAACACCTAAAACAGAAAGCACAAAAAATAAATATTTCACTTCCACCTGAAACAGGAAAACCAAGGAACTTAAAATAGGAAAATATTGAAACAGAAAGATCGCATGTATTGACCCTTTGATTTTTCTTTTTTTTTTTTTTTTTTTTTTTTTGCTCTGAAAAATTTTGCTACTGAAAATTTATTGATTTGAAATTTCTTAACTTTAAATTTAAATACTTTATTTTTTTTAACTAAATCCTTTTCAAATTCCAATCTTGGACTTAAATATTTTTTGACTGGGAACGATATCTTATAAATATTTTACCAACCTAAGAACCATAATTTCTGAAGCAAGATTAGCGAAAAATGCAACAGCAGTGGTTGCTGATGTAACCCACATTGAAATTGCAGCATGTGATAAGGCATCACTTAAACCTGATATCACCTGTCTACGATGATATTCCATTAACTAAAACTTCTATCATCAAATTAACAAATGAAAATAAGTTTGCTCTAATAGAATACTTCATGGAATATTGTTTCAAAGATAAATAGCAAAGGTAACAGGTATTATAAAATAAAAGATGACACTCGAATGATTATCCTTATCATTACTGTTATTATCACTATATTACCAAATTATCATTATCACTGTCACCAGAATATATCATGATAGGAGAAATTATGTGGCAGCCATAGCGAAATGCATTAATCCATTTATCAATAAATCACTGAAAGATTACCTCTTCCTTATCAGAAATTTCCTCCTTTATATTGTTCATATCATAATTCAGTAATATTGGTGACCATTTTTTGCCAGCATCCTAAAACGCAATTTAATAAAAGTGTAACATTTATTCAATGATTTGATTACCGAAAAAATCTTACTGTTTATAGGAAAGCTGCAAAATGTAGTCCGGTAAAACAACGTATTACAATCAATTTAGTCACATTAAATACGATAACGACTAGACTCAATTTAGTCATAATCTTATTCAATTTTTAAAATCTATAGAATATAATTAATAAATTAATTACATAAAGTGTATTTCTGGTTGTTCACAAACAAAAAAAAAAAAGACAAAAAATGAGAAAATTATCAAATTTGTTAACCTCTTTATGCTTCCGATACTGATGCATAAAAAGAAAGGCATCATCGGCACCCACAGCAACAACAAGTATCATTGCAAGTAAATTTAAAAATGGAAAAAATTTAACTCCAAGAATTACCTGAAATTTTTTCAAAAAAATTAATAATTTATAAGTTTTACTAAATCTTATATACAAATGGAAAAGTAAATTTTGCTAGCAAAATCTATTTTCAAGATATTTCGAATTTTTTGAAATAGTTAAAAAAGATTTTTCAAAATCCTACGTCTTCCAGTGAAATATCGTATGAATTTTAGGTGAAAGTATAAGTTAACTAATCAAAAATGGTATTTGTGTTTAACATAAGAGATTTTAGTAAGAAAAGAATTCTATTTTGAAGAAAATAATAGCCTACAAAGTCTAAAGTATGAAATTCACTGTATAAGAAAGCAAGAATTGGAAAAAAATAGTACTAAGAAGGGAAAAAAACAGCACGTCAAAACAACAGCGTCCAACTATTATTGATTCATTTGTCGTTTTAAAGGTAACGAGGGGGTAATTTATAAGTATTCATCAGGTAAGTCTTTTTTCTTTTCTGGATGGATATTTTGCAGTCTATTAATTTCATTTAATGGCTGCATAATTGTTATTCGCCAAGATAAATGACCTTTTAAGGTCATATGATTACTGAACTTTTCCAGATTAAACAAACGCCGCTGATGCAGGATGGTTGGTAATGGAGGAAAAAAGATCATTTGGTATTTATTTCTTTTCATGCATCTAAAAATAGTTATGATTTATCCATTTGTTGTTTGCAAATTTCCTTTCAGACATTTCCCATCATATAAATGAACTTCGTTTAATGAATTTCAATAATTCGTTTTCATAAATATTTTCTATACTAATGGCAAAGTCTTTCAAACACATACATCGAGAAAAAGATCAAAAAAGAAAAAAGAAAAAAAACTAATTAGGCTTACTTATCCGAACAAAAATTGAATGAAGTGAAAAAATAATTAGGTTTATTTATTTTCTTTTTGAAACTTCTTTTCACAATTTTACCGAATTGTTTTCTAAATTTTCCAGAAATTATCGTCCATCTCATCCAATTAAATTTGTATTCATCATATAATACTAAGAATGTAATACTGTAAAAAATTTTCAAACTAATCGAAAAAAGTTTAAGCCTGTAATGGATGCCAAAAACTTTTCCATTAATGATAAATTATCTATTATCGTTTTGATGATAGATTGCATAAATTTGAAGTAAGTGATGAAATGAACCATTTATTCAATAAATTGAAAGATAGCTTCAGTTTTTTTTCTGTTTATTTTCTACCATAATGATGTATGAAATATTTAGTAATAATTACTAATAAATGGAACATTTAGTAATAGTTACAGTTATCAGTAAATGAAACGTTTGGTGTTATGTATTAGTTAAAAGAAAGAATTATGAAATAATTAAAAAACGAAAGAAACAAACCGTATAAACGAAGAAAGCAACACCGATGGATAATATTATGCTAAAAGTGATGCAAAATGTATAGAAAATACTGTCGGTATATATCAGTATGATAAGTACCACAAGAACAACAGCAGATACGCCAAGTTGTACATCACCTCGAAGTTCATACACAAATAAACCTTCTTTAACTCCAAATGTTGCTCCCATTAATTCCAGCTCATCGCCCTTATAATCCTCTTGCAGTTTTCGAAGCAAATTTGAATAAAATTGAAGATTTGATTTGCCATCATCCGATTGCGAAATCTATAAATCACCGAAATGTTTAAATCGAAATTTAGATCGAAATCTATAAAAATAAATAAATCAGCTATCAAAGAAATCATCCAAGCGTATGTCGAAATTATAAGGAAGCAAGCTTATTCGGTGAATTCTTTGAAGTTTTAAATTCCTCGTAATTTTTAGAAATTCCTAGAAATTTTAAGCAGTATAGCAATAAAGAATAATGAATATATTATTTCTAACTTGTTTGCATCTCGTTTATGGCATTAAAATTGACAAGATTAATTTGTACAAATTATTCAAGATAAGTAAATACCGGTAAAACTACAGAGAAATAAAACGGTTGATTAACATCTATAGGTCCATCATTTTTTTGAAATATTATATTGGAGAGCTGCTTAGCAATAGGTAGTTGACATTGAACTGGTGAATCGTCAGACTGACATGATAAGATAAGCGATTTGAACATATCAATGCTGAAATTATCACATAAACTGGATCGATTGATCTCAATGATGAAGACATTTCTGAAGCAAAATAAACTAAAATATACACGCAAGAATTAGTATTTTCAAAACGATTCAAATTTGAAATTCAGCAAAACTTATTTACAACCATTTTCTATTGGCATTAGAACTTATCATAATAGATTCAACACAATTTCTATAGAATAGATTCTGAAACATTTTCTAAAAGATAGATCCCGATACATTCTTTGCAGCATTGAATTCCAACGTTCTCTTTTATCTATGCGTATATTATCATTATTTCGAATTCTATCTTTGATAAATTGAAAGTTCAAAATCTAAAAATAAACTTACTAATCAGAATTAAGTGAAGAGCATGAATTCATATTTGATGACATATCCATATTTAAACACATTGTGTAGTATGGAAGATTAAAGGAAAACGGTAAACGCTTTATTTTTGTTCCATTCAAACTATTCAAACTAATTTCACTATCGATAATTGAATCGATGGCACATAATCGTCGCATTATATGCATACTGAATAACTGCAAAGAATAAAAGAAGTAATTGAGGAATTTAAAAAATCGCAAGAATGTTCCGAATGCAAAATTTTTTTAATTTATGCGATAATCTAGTTTAAATATCCTTTATTATGATGCAAACAATTGATGGTACTTGATTGAGAAGTGCCAACAATGTACAGTAAGAAATATACTGTGGATTATGTATGAGTAATTCAAAACAAGATATGTCAATGCCTAAGCAGTGATCAAATCTAATCGATCTTTTTGACTAGATCGATGTATCGATTCGATGAGTATCTTTTTTTTTTTTTTTTCTTTGAAAATATATTTTAAAATATAGTACATACATTATTGAACGATGATACTTTGAAAATTAATTTCGACAATACTAAGGTGATTTCATATGGAATCATGGTACCAAGGACGAAATATTGTTCACATGCATTATGTGGCATTTTCGGTTGTATTTCGCTTTTCTTAATACTTTTATAGTCGAGAAATCGGTCATTCCTGTAAACTTTATGAATGAAATCGAGAAGTTTACAATGTTAAATTGTTAAATTGAAATTTACAATGTAAAATTGAAAAATGTTTGTGAAATTTTCATGAATTTTGAGAAAAAAGTGAAGATATTTTGAAAGATATGATAATCATTCTTGATTCGAACCAATTAAATTAAATTTGCTAACTTTCGTTGTATTTCACCATGGGTTATATCACGTTTACGTACTGATTTGATATGCTTTTCGCCGGCAGCTATATCGATCAAACTTTCCAATGCTAATCGTTGGTTTGATAAAAAAGTAGTACGAGTTTCAAATCCCTTAGATGTAAAGAGTTCATTAGCGTGAAATTCCAAGATATAATTTCGTTGAAGTTAAAATAAAGTTTATTTTATCTAATTTTATAAATTGAAATATGAAATTGGAGAAAGTAAAAAATGTTGCGTTTAAATTTCCTGACTTAACATTTAAAATTAAAAATAAAAATTTGAATCAAATGACTGATTTTTTCTCAGCATCCTTAGTAAAGCACTCCTTTTTTTTAAGTATGTTCAAAAATTTATCCTTAAATTAATTTATTAATCAAAAAATAAAATGAATTACACTTACAACTGATGGATTGAATACGAAAGTATCATAATAAAATAGTACTGGATAAACTGACAAACATAACGAAATTAATATTGTAAAAATAATAACATACAGGGAATAGTGTAATAAAAAGTTGACATAGCTGAAAGAAATTAAAAGAATTCATTTGATCAAACGAATGCATAAATTGGAAATTTAAAATTAATGAATTGGACATCTTTTAATTGCATAATAATAAAGCAATATTTTTCTTTTAAATTCTATCCTGGAATAAATACTTTTCAACGACAGCAAGATGGTAAGATATTTTCAAGAAAAATGTCGGAAAAACCGAAATATTTTTTTTTTTTGGAATATAGATATGACGGAATAGTTGAAGAATTTTTGCATTATAGAAATGTCTTAGTATAACCAAGTTTTTGACCTTTTACGCTATAATCAACATTTTGTTGTAAATTGTGCTGTGCCACAGTGACATGGATCAAACAAACTCTCTCGTTGCGCTATGTTGACATGGTGTAAATTGTGCTATGGTTGACATATAGTAAACAAAATGAAGAATTAGGACCAACCAGAAGAGAGTACGAACGAAAATAAAGCTCAAACAGATCGAAAGAATGCTCAAACAAACTTTCAAAGAAGATTCCGGGAGCAGGCTTTCGATTGAATACTAATGAAAAAGAAAACTTAGCGATTGATTTCGCTCGTAATATTTTCGGATAATTGTTTATATAAGAAGGATGAATCCTCTGCCAGTCAATTTAATTTTTATCTCATCTATTCGTCTATGCCAAGTATTTAGAAACTTTCACGACAAAGCGTATGTATTAGCTAATAAATCTAATAATTTTAAATTGCCTAGTGATTCTAATCAAAGACAAAAGTAAATTAAAATGAGATGATTCACCTCTGGCATATTATGCACTTTCTTCAAAAATATCCATGGACAATTTTAAATTTAAGAAAAAAATGGCACCGGATTTCCATGTTTCTATATTCGGTAGCTTATGAAATACGAGTTCAAAATTGATATGAATAAAAATTTTTACCTATCTCGTACATTTATAGTAATTGCTTCCAATTTTTCGGAAAATGTTCGCCATTTCATCATCCAGTCGATTTTGCCTTTAATTTCTAATATCAAATAATAATAAATTATATCTGAAATTTTCTAATGAAATATTGGCAAGAAATGTATGAAATATTGAAAATTATACGATTAAATTCCAAAATTTAGAAAATTCCGAATAGAAAAAATTTGTAAATTAGAATTTAATAATTTAGTAACTCTCACATCAAACTAACTCATTGGGAATTATCGATATTTACGAGTGATAAAAGTATATATCAGGTGAAGCATTTGCCACTGCTTAGTGATGATATATGAGAGGACAAAAGCCAAGTGACACATTTGTCACACGTTATTGATTTGCAGGAGTGACGAAAAACAAATATATATATATAGTTAACTAGGTGAATTATTACTATTAGTAATTCTTAAATTTAATAATTGTCTAAAATAAACAAATTACATTGCCTACACATCATATAATGGAAGAAGTTTGCAACCAGTACAACAACTATTCAAATGACAAATTCAAATTTGACAACCATTTTTATGAATGCTCATGGTTTCAATCATTATTCCAACATTCCTTTCCCTTTTTTCTTCCTTTCTACTTCATCCATTTTTTCTTTCATCTTTATTATATGTGACTGATAGATTTCTATTCATCAACATTTTATCGCTCTAATTTTCATTTATTTCTTTTTTAATTTCTGCAAATGTTATGTTATCTATGAATGAGATATTTTAATTTCAACAATTACATTTTTTACACATATTATTAATAGTTTATTTATTATGTTTTAATTTCAGTAATTACATTGTTCATAAATATTACTGGTAGTTATTTATTATAATTTGATTTCAGTAATTAATGCTTTCTGCAAATATTA
The DNA here is from genome assembly GCA_028564675.1 of Onchocerca lupi. Classification (NCBI taxonomy): domain Eukaryota; kingdom Metazoa; phylum Nematoda; class Chromadorea; order Rhabditida; family Onchocercidae; genus Onchocerca; species Onchocerca lupi. The sequence goes on along the minus strand of JAOVVO010000080.1, from coordinate 123,047 downwards.
TTGATGGTTATTTATTATGAAAACTTAATTGGCGAAATGTTATTAATTTCCGGGAATTATCGATAGCAATTATTCTAATAATAGTAATTCTTATTATCTCCTTTTAATTATATAATTGTAATTGCTAATAATAAGATTAAAGTTACGATTAATCGTAATATTTGTTTATATTAGTAATATAATCATCATGAGTCGTTTGCTTGAAATAATAGTTTATGGTAATCAGTGATAAGATAGCAATTGCTCTCATAATGGTAATTCTGTGAAGAACTTGTAAGGAAGAGAGAGATAAAGAGAAAGATGATGACAATAGATTTCCATAATTCACAATCATATATTTAAAAAAAATTATTTTTGAAATTGAAATGATCAAAAATTAAAAAGACACGTGGAGGCTTAGCTCAGTGGTAGAGTGCTCGCTTTGCATGCGAGAGGGCGGGGGTTCGATCCCCCCAACCTCCAGACAATAATTCCTGATGACAGATCAGAATTTCATGCTTAACGGAAGGAATAAATAATGCGAATTTCTCTCTCATCTTCCCCTCTTTTATTCATCCACTTTTCTAATGCAATTTCCTTTTTGACCAGTTGCCTGTTTCATTTTTAACTGAAACATTTCCTATCGATTTCTCGGTTCCGATTCAAAAGAAACTGGTTCATCCGTTTTGTTTATTTTAGAAATATCATCAAATTATGGAATAAATTTGATCAAATCTGAAGTGATAATTCTCCTCAACACTATCTGATCTTTAAAAACTTTTTCTCTATCAAAATAAAATGACAAAATTGGTATGAAACGATGCAATATTCTCATTTTCAATGATCTAACTATAAATTATCAACTTTTTTTTTTGTGAACATTTAGCATATTTGAGATGGACAAGTAAGTGCTATGAAGATATAGATATCATTGATTGAGCTATTACAATTGCTGGCCATAAAAATAGAGAATAATTTATCAAATTGATGAAACAATCTAAAAAAATTCAAATTAAAAAAAGAAAAAAAGTCGTGCATTTTGAAAATTGAATATTGTGATAAGAGGATTCTGTTTGAACTTAGCCAATATTTTAATAATTTAAATTGATTTCTGAAACAAATACTTTGGTCATCAAACTTTCGAAGTATTCATGATTCTATGATTCATATGTTCTTTGATTTCACGGTGAAGAATCGAAATATATAGCAAAGACAGGAATTAAGAAGAAATGGCAAGAATCTGCAAAAATAGGAATCGAGAAGAGACGACCGGAAACAACAAAGATGGGAATCAAGAAAAAACAATCAAGTCTATAAAACTTTTGTAAAGTTTATTAGTTATACTCATAAGGAGTGAATCGAATTTGACCAGAGAAATTGAACAACTTTTAATATATTATTAAACATACTTCAGTTAGACAACGATTTTAACAACTGACAAATTTCATCCACAACTCTTATTGATTGGATGATCCCTTTTAGTTCCATTTTGACTCTTCAAAATTATTGAATTCTGTAAATGAATTTCAAAATGTTTTTCACTGTTAATAATCATACTGATAACTTAAAACGGTCGATCAATAAGAGGCATACTCATAGTTTACGCGAATTACCGAATTATTTCAAAAAGTTAGGAAAATTTTAAAAACAAATAAAAAAGGTGAAATGATTGCTATAAATGTATAGCATTTATCAAAATTTTAGACTTAAATTTATAGTAAAGCAAACACAATATTCGAACGAATAATGGAAAACGAAAGCATGTGCAAGCATAAAACGGACAAACAGACAATTAATAAAATTGTTATCAAAAAGGCAAAAATTTGTCCCTTTTTGATAAAATTTTAAAAAATTATAATCTTCAACTATAATGCAGGGAATGAAAACGAATAAGTTTAAATTTAAATTTTATCAAAAAAGATAACTATTATTTTTTAAGAAATTATTTATAGATTATTCATATGTTTCCAAAAAAAAAAAAAAAAAAATTACTTTATTTTAGAGTATTTCATTCTTATTCTTTTCTACCTCTTCATTTCTTAATCATATAATCACTCATCTCTCAATTTTGTTATCTTTCAGTAATTAGTGAATGAAAGGAAAAAAATATGGCAAATAAGATATAACAAAAATTTGATCTATATTGGTAAATTACATCTTTTATTTATGTAGATAAACAAAATAACTAATAAGCAAGCAAACAAAGAAATATTAAAATATGATAGCATTGTTTTTCTTTTTTATGCAAGAGAAAAATTGATAGTATTTTTGCATCCTTCAATTATTGATTCGAATTTAAGTAAGATCCCAAAATTAAGCTTAAATTTAAAATTGCACCAGTACTCAACCATTATTTCAAGAAATTATATTATAATACACATCAAAAAACTGAATATCAAAAATTTTATTTTTGATATTCATTTTTGAAATACGAATTAATTTATTGAATATAACTTTTAGAGAATTCTTGCATCCAATTTCAATTGAAAATAAATAAAAGTAAATAATAACAAATATGAGGGATGGATCAAAATGAATAATCAAGGTCATGGCCTCCCCCGGAACTTGTTCAGCATGCTTGCTGAAAACGTGGAAATAATAAAATGTTAATCATGAGATTGAGGGTATGACAGACATATGCATCCATCAATATGAGTGTTTATGTGTGTGTGGGCTTTCTGCAGGATACTCTTATCCTAGTGTAATGGTCACTCAATTGCAGATGGTCACTCGGATTATTCCTTTCACTTCGCACATCAATAGATATAAATAAGCATTGTTAGTATTGACAAATAAGAATGCGAAGAAGCATACAACCTTGACCTTCGATCTTTGATCGCAAAAATTATACTAATAAACAAAGTTATACCAATCAACTAATAAGCGAGTTTTTTCAATGAGATTTTGTTATTTTATGCGACTAATAAATGAGTTTTTTCTTTTTTAATGGGGTTTATTATTCTGTATAAATAGTAAAGATTTTTTTTTTTCTGAAAGAATCTTATTATTTAATAGTATTTATTAATGGAAATGGATAATATTCAAGATTAATGCAAAAACTATCAAAACTTCTTAATAGTCTTGAATAGTATATTTCTATTGAATTACGCAATTTCTTTTTGAATTGCTTAAGCATTCAAAATTATTCAATTCAGGATGAAATGCCGAAACTATCTGATCATTCTATATAGTATCTGTAATTAAAATAAATAAGCGATATAATTCTTTAATAAAAAACTCGAACAAAATTCGAGCGTAATATAACAATATTTATTCATTTAATTACTTATTTCGTGTAACTATGATGAAAATAGATGACATTGACATGAATTTAACAAGATGAGTGAATAAATTCCTCAATTTTCAATAAGTAAAATTTCGAAAAAAAAAAAGTTTTCCTTTTTTCCTTTCGAAATCAAATTTTTATTGCCCAATCCATGCAATAAGAATTCGATTTATATTTAGGCCAAATAATTATTCAAATCGGAATGAACGGTGGATGAATATTTAATCATAGGAAAATGGGATCTTTATTTTGTTTTTTGTAAAATTTAATTTTATACAATGATTTAACTTGGATTTGATTATGATATAACAATATCTAGTATCAAGAAAGATGCAATGCCTGTCGGAATAACCGGAATATTTTTATAGAATATAATATGATGAAATAATCAAAGAATCTTTGTATTATAGAAATATTCTGATATAACTAAGCTTTTGACCTTTGAGCTATGTTAACATGTAAATTTTGCTAGGATTGACATGTATAAACAAACAAACTTCCACTATAAGAAGTTAAGACCAATCAGAAAGGTCACTGTAAATAGAACGATCGGAATGATTAGTACAACTTCAACTGGGAAAATAAAGCGATTGCAAGGATCAGTCGATCGCTCAAAGAAATGGAAAAATAACTTTGAGTAAACTTTTTTTTCTCGAATAAATGAATAAGATTATGGAGGGATTAATCAGAAATTCGTCAAATTATCGAAGATCAGATTTTATTAATTTATGCAATGAACTTGCATGAGATTCAGATTCGCCATTATCGATGAATGTAGTCGCTGTTGAAACAGCAACTTGCCAAAAAATGATAATCATTGCCACTCTTTATCAGTATAACTACTACTAATTATCAATAGAAACGGTCGAATTACCAATAACTACTATCAAGAGAAACGGTCAACTTGCAGACTTGACAATTGGACCAATCATTCATTAAGATGAAAAAGCTTCCAGAAGCGATTCTTCGAATGAACAATGAAGAACAACATAATGATCGATTCCATTAATAACATTCTTGGATAATTCTTCTTGTAATCTGAATCTCCGTCAAGAAATAAACCTTTATACAACTATTCGTTTTGCCAAGCACAATCGAGAAACCTTCACGATAATATATAAATTTGAATCCAATTATGATATAACAATACTTAGTATCGAAAAGATGCAGTATAAAAATAGAAAGAAAAAGTGGGAAGGTACTGAAAGAAGGAATTTCCTATAAAGTGCTTTCAGTAAAATTTTCATTTGAAAAGAAAGTTTCATAAATCACTCCGATAATTGCATCTTGTTTTTTCTCCCCTTCACTTGTATGTACTAATTTTCATCACTGGTTGATTGATATTTTTTTGTTCACAGTACTTTTACAGTAATTAAAAAAAAAGGAATTTTTTCATTTTAATAAAGAGGATATTTCAGAAAAAAGTGGAGATAAAATGTGCTGAATGTTCGTTCCAATGAAATAATCAAGAGAATGAAGATATTCTTTGCTTGACATTAAAATCTTGTCATTAATTGAAATCAGTAATAGTCAAAAGCGATAGCTAAATCGATTTCTCGATGTAATAGATACTGTTTGTAAATTAGAACCGAAAGTTTAAAAATCAGCAATAATTAAATTGATTTTATTCAATATGATTCTAAAAATATCATGTATAAGTGATACCAAAATTCAGACAAAAATTTAAGGAAAAAAATTCAAGAAAGTAGAAATTTGAAATACAATTTATAAAAATACGACTTTGAAAAAAATGCATATTAGAAGAAAGAATTATACTAAATTTTAGCAACAAATTTTATCCATTAAATGTCAATTAATATTAACTAATTGGAAATTGCATTCCAATTAGTTGATATTTAATTGATTTGTAACTTGTAATTTTATTTATTGTACTTTGAGAGAAATAACAAAAGCATAGAGACAAATGATGTAATGCAAACTATTGCATAAATCCGAAAAATTAAATTTCTTCAACATTAAAACTCAAATATTTCATACAATGATAATATGAAATAGTGGACAAGACACGGTATTATCAATAGACAATTAATGCCATAGGCGGAATTATTAGTTGTCACAACAACAATATTCACAAACAAGCATTTGAAAGAGAAACGAGAATTTTGTTTATTTCTTTTCTACAAATCGCTCCACCTATCCGATATCGATAACTTCCTATCCATTCCATTTCATTATATTTGGATTTCCATATTCATTAAAAAAATAATTCAATTCGAAATTCGTTATTTTATGACTTTCGGCAAGATTTATGTGCATACTATAATTCCGAAAGTTTTACCGTTATTTAGCCAATATTAAGAAATCTAAATTTTTAATAACTTCATTAAGAAGTTAATCAAACGAAAAAATCTGCTGCTGTTAATGGTACTGTAGATTGTTCCTCCTGATAGATTTAACTATTAACATAGCATGCGGAAGAGTGTTCTGTGGAAATACATTTATGGAAAGAAAAATTAGTTTCAAGAATCTTACACATGCGGCAACCATGAGAATTTATACTGTACTTTCTGTATAGATTCAAACAACCGATGCTTATAAAAAATGCCCATTCAGATTATTTGAGCAGTCATTCAATTTGTTTCCCATTTCAAGTTTAACCTTGTAATAGCACTTTTATGATTTCAGCCTACACAACAAAACTTTCTCCAATCTTTCGAACTAATCAGTATTGAAATAACCATTTATATATTTAATTTGAAATACATTGTCCAATAAATACTATGATATCAAGTAGAGATTTAACAAAAAATAATACATCTGATTCTCTATTGCCCGAACCATTTACGATAAAATGCAAGAACACTTTTTTTTTAATACTACAATTCGTATTCTAATATTGTTTTGCAATAATTAACACTTGAGAAACATTCTTCATTTCAGACAATAGATATGTTTAGCATTTTCTGTGGTGATATCGGCTACTTTTATCGGATCTTCATCCATATAAGCAGCGACCAACTCACAAATCGCCGCTAAAGCACATGGTTCATTTCTGTTAAACGATGTAAATTTATGAAAATTCCTTGCTTCATCCGTAATTCGATTACGAATTTCAACTGGAATCTTCTTGTCATCAATTTTGCAATACATGAATGGTGCATCGGTTTCCAAAACAAGCCTCTCAAGTGGTATTGTGCAGTTACGCAAAGCGTACTTTATACCGTCATCGCTCCGATCCTTCCATAAAAAACCTGTAACAAAAACCAGTTTTAAGAAACATACGCTGGCAACGCTGACAAATTCCATTCGGCCATTTTAAGAGACATCTGACTTTATCATTTGAAATACATCACTGACAATGACACAATGACAATGAAAATTTTATGACAAAGAAAAATGAAATCAAAATGTAAACGAAAACCTGTTTATTTTCAAGATGGAACTACTGCAGTAGAATAAAGTTCGAGTGAACAATGAATAATAGTTAATAGTAAGTGATTTTATTCCCAATTCTGACAAATCATGAGTATTATACCGATAAGAAAGACACAAAAAAACATGCGAGATTTCAATACAACCATTTCAAACTCTCCTTGCCTTTCTATTTTCCTTTCTTCAACAAGCTTTCGATGGAACAATCGCTTTCTTTATCATTTCATAACAACTGGCTAATGCTAACCAGTTAATCCAATGTAGCAGCCCATCTTGATATATGCTTCAGCTTCTGCGGCTTTACCTGTGAAACAATGTATAACCACTGATGGTAAATGTTCTTTATACCTGAAAAAATAATTTTTTAATACAAATATGGCTTCCTGTTTTTATATATTGCATAAAACTGTGGAAATGGAAATTATAGGCGTCTTTCAGAGGAATGGAAATGGAAATAAAGTACAGAATATAACTATTGTCAGTGACATCATGCATCAAATCACCTGGTCAGAGCAGCAATCATATCTTGATGTGCATCTCTTTCGTGAATAAATAGTGGTTTCTTCAATTCACATGCTAATCGAAGCTGTAGTAAGTACGATGGAGAAATTACTGCATTAAAAATTTTGATCTCCTGGCTTGCACTTTCAAAAAACAGAAGTCAACTAATTCAAAATCATTAGCAAATTCGAATTCTCAAATTCAACTGATTGAGTACAGTTTAATATAAATTTAACGTTAAAAAAATGAGCAGAAGATGAAGAGTAAAATGAATTCATTAACTGATGTTATTATACAGTTTCTCCATTAAGTGATATCATCACCATGAAACATTATTTTGAAACACTTTTAGGAGGACTTTGATTACATAAAATCCCATTAAATATTCCACAACGGATTTTAAATTCAGAAAACGACATATACAAATACAGAGAGATCCTTTTTAAGCACCTGTTCATCGAAGACCAACTTTTGCTGGTCTTGTGGTGAGAAATTTCGATTAAAATCGAGGCCACATTCACCTACAGCTACACAACCAGGTTCATTGCATAATCTTTTCAGCTCACACATCGTATGATCATCAAATTCTTTTGCATCGTGAGGATGGATACCTGCAAAATCCTACGATTATTTTGTCCAAAAATGTTTAATGCGATATCTGTTAGTAAATTAGAGCTCATAAAAGAATTTAAATTGCAAATTCAACGTGTTATAATTAAAAAAGTACTTGTACTAAACATATCAAATTTAACAGTTATGACCACCAAACATGTTATAACGAATTTGTCACCTGCACTTTGTAATTTAATTAATTGCAATATTTCATTTAAAATAAAGTTTCCTAATACCTGCTGTAAAAAAGAGAAAATTCGGGAATTGCAGTGCCAGTTCTTTGGCTTCCTTACTTAGCTTTACCGATGTTCCCGTAATCATTATTTTGCACAAACCTAAAAAATGAAACTTCAATGCAAAAAAAAAGGAATATTTAGTGAAACATTCTGTGAATTCTCACTCTCATTGACTGCTAGCATTGGAAATTATAACTGTTCACTCAATTCTTGTTATCAAAGCATCGCATAAATAGTTATTAAATTTTCTCACACGCCTATAATATCCTTTCCATCAATCAATAAACGAGTTACGTGGAATAACTGGTTGGTCATAGATAATAGAATGACAAGACAATAAAACATTCCAACTTTCCAAATATAATTACTTCCTTTTATTTTCATTCCAAAGGATTTCTTACAAATAGATTAATAAATAGATCACCTGCTTGTTTAGCTCTTTCAATAACTTCATTTAAATCATCTCGAAAACTAGGATGACCTAAATTAGCACCAATATCGATCAATTTATAACGAAATTTGCTAGACATAATCGACAATTATCTCATGCAAGTTATCTGAAACATCGAAAAATAAGAGATACCAAGCTGTAAACACATTTTTCCAGGTTATTTTATTCCTGGGGTCAGAAGTAATGAATTGTAAGTTTTTTCCGGATTAATGTCATTTTAATTAGAATAAAATTTAAATATACATAAAAATGATTTTTCTACGTCATTAGAAAAGTCATTTTCATGCATATTTAAATTTATGCTCATTAATTTTAATTTTACTCAAATATTCAAACCTCACTTCCAATTTCCTATCATATATAACAGTTACAAAAAACAAGAATGAAATTAATTTTGATAATCCTTTCTAGTTCTTTAAAAACATCCTATGCTGCCACCCCCCTCCCCCCCCCACCATCATTATCATTATCAGGCTTTACTTTCTTCGTTCATTTTCCCAATCTTTATCATTATACTATTTCCTTCCTCAGACGACTATTTCGTATCACCCATCACACTTTTTTCCTGTTCTATAATTCCAATCTATAATTCTTCAATCTTAATTCCACCTTCCTATCCGATCTCCTTATTCATATCGATCTCTGAAATCTCCAAAAATCCTACGCTACCGCAAAAGCTCTCGCATTCTCATCCCAAAATCTTGTCAAAGTTGTAAATTACTCCCATGCCATTGCGCTGCAATAAATAAATTAAAATGTGGCGCAAATTTAAAGCTGAGGAGTTTTTTGTAATTTTAATCGGTTAGATTTTCTGCGCGTGCCAGATGCTTGCTGAATAATTGATTAACATACGTGGTCGTCCATTACGTGATTCGTCGTGACGTTTCACATGATTGTTTTTTTTTTTATGTACGACATCTTTCTTTCAGAGACTTTTTACGGAAGCTAGTATATCAAGCTTACTTTTTTTTATTTTTCAGGTAAATTGATCGAAAATCATCCTGCATAAGAGTAGAATGGAATCGGATTCGGCAAACAATGATGTGCGTAAAATGATAGATACACTTGTGGCCGGATATCTTGGCAGACAAAAAGTAATCTCATAATTAACATTAATGGCCTGACATTATAAAAATAGAATAGTATGACGGATGGTATTTCCATTTTTTGTTTTCATTCTTGTTGGTAGATTATACTGATGTATTTACTTTAACTGTCTTCATTTGATTCGGTTTTACCTATCTATTTGATTTTTCATTTGAACTTACAAATATATCTTCCTCAGTAATCGAATTAACGTTTTTTCGCTCCACTTTTATTTGATACTATTTGAGAGCTCGTTTCATTTATCAAATATTTTTGATTTACTGCAGAAATGTCCACTTCTTTTATTCTCGGAATTAACATACCTTAATAATGGAAATGCTGAAAGAAGGATACGTTTTCTATCTTATTCCTCACTTTAACTCATTAAATGACATTGCCTTATATTTCAGTATTGGGAATCGTTGAAGTGTTTAATGAATGAATCATCGATTCTGCATGCCGCACAGTGTGGAGGAGTGTCGATTATTTTGGGTGATACCGTACATGGAAAACATCTGGAAGAAATCATCATTGTATGTTTCTTCAATGATTTATTGATCCAATTAAGCACATTTATTCATTATATTCTTTTTTCTGACACTAATGAATTTGTTTGATCTAAAATTCTTTTTTCAGCTGTTCAGTGAATATGGTAATTTCGGTCTAAATCCAGGCCTGTTTGATTTTGGAGTTAGGTTACGTGCACTTGCAAACGAATTTATGTTTTTAACAAAGACTGGTGCGCATTGGTCCGATGCTCAGAAATTGCTTTATGGCAAACATTCAGCACCGTCGTTAGTTCTTATTCTTTGATTTATTTGTAAATTTCCTTATTCATTTTCATAAATGATATAATAGTTGTTAGGTTCTGTATGACATAGTTGAAGATGATTATAGTTTCTCCAGTACTATTCTGAAATTCTTCCATATCGAAATTAATACAATACTTAGCTGAGTTACTTTTATTTCAGGCAGAATTATTCACAGCAGTGTTTGTCAGTATCGACCGGCGAATTGAATATTTTTGGAATAAATCAAAATATGGTACCTGCTGCTAATGCCGATTCGACCACCAGTATTTCCAGTCAACATAGTAATGGATCGGCTTCTGCGAGAAGGTATTAGGAATTCTGCGTGTAATTTTTACTCAGATTAACTTAATATATCTGAAGCATTATATTGACATGGATAATAAAAAAATGGGAAAGTATTTTGCAATCTTATTTTTATTGTAAAGGCAGTATGTATGAATGAAGTATGATATTACCAATCATTTAACTAGTTTTCAATTTCCAATACCTTTTAACTCAACCAGTACATCTCTATTCTTGCATCAGCAATAATACTCATCTAATATTGATTCCCTGAAGGAAACTCACAATGTCAGTCTTTATCCATACCAATTATCCGTTTGGTGCTCAAGCTTTTGATGGTGGAATCACTGATTCCATTTACTGTTAATTATAATTTCATATGGATTTATGTTATAAAATGTTTACAGGAAATGCACTCAGCCAGTGAGTATAAATACCAAACGACGGGAATTCATGAAGGAAGTGGTTGAGCCAGTTGTGCATACAGCTCAGCAAATTATTGATAATGGAAATTGCAATACCACCGACCCGAATTCATCACTTTCTGCGGTATACTACAATATCACCATTTCAATTTCAAAACTTGGTTGAAGTTCGAAAAAAATCCCCATTCCTAAATTATTGTGCAAATTCATCTCATACTCATTTTAACAAAACTGATTGATCATTTCAATATTTTCATTCAGTTATCAATGATTACAATTGATGAAAATGCTGTTGGTACACTGGATCGATGGATGGCACATGAAAATTTTGCTGAACTTATCGAAAGCATCGAAAAAGATTTTCCGGACGGTTTTTTCGACTCTTTCCCGAATTCGGATCAAACGGAGAATTTGGATCATACGCATGAAGCAGTTCTTGGGGCTGTATCATCGCAATCCAACGAAGCTCAACAGGTTGCGATGTTCAGTAACAATCTACAGTTGTAAGGCAGTCTTCATAGTTTATCTGTTTATTGTTTTAACGATTAGAGAGGGAAAAAGGGTTTTTTTTTTTTTTTTTTTAAATTGAATTCAATTTCTGGAATAATATTTTTGATGGTGTTAACATTTTAATAGCTTAATATGCAATACAATTCAAAGTGGGTTATCTGCTGATTTAATTAATACTTCATATCTATCACCCTTTATTTGAAAATGTCAGCAACTTCCATATTATTCCAGAAATTCAGTAAAGTCTCTGCTTGCCGTGATTTATCGTCAAATTCATCATTTAATATTTCGTTTCATTAGTTTTTCGGAAACATTTTTTTCCTTCAGGAACATCCGAGAGATGACGATGGCCAAAATCTGTATAGTATTCCACATTCAAAATCAATCGGAGAGTCAAAGCCGTTGTGCTCTTCTACACCGACCAAGCTCAAAGTTCAGGAAAAATCTTCTGTAGCGTCAGAAGCATCCGTAAGTTCTTGGTAAAGTATTTGCGTTTTTATTTTATCACTTTTTTTTTTTCGTGTTTCTCTTTGATTGAGAAAACTATAGTCATCTGTTTTAGAGTTCAAAATCAGCATCAGTTTTGAAGATTGAGTCTCACCGTCTACAGCCAAAAGGTCTGCGAAAGAAACAGGTAAAAATATTTTTTGTATTTTCTGAAGCAAAAATTGTCTTTTAAAATACTCCCTTTTAAATAAAGTAAATTTAGAATCTAACATTTTGAAGCAGAAGACCGAATTATTTGTTTCACTATTTTTTTTTTTTATGCAAATTTTTTATATAATTGATTATATCTTTTTCAGTTAATGTCGTTCACATTTTATGTTATTAATAATTCTTCTTATGTAAAGTTTTAGGTTGTCGCTGAAAGTGCGATATTTAAGGATCGAGTCGAAGTAGAATGTCCTTATTTGTCTATTGAGAGGACTGAAAAAGAAGAAATTGATGATATTGGACGAGATTTATTTTTCTCTTCAAGAAATTTCACGAAATCTTGTGACAGTTCTTTTGATAAGACGAAAGCTGGCAAGATGGAAATATCAGCAGGCTGGAGAAAGCTTGCTGAGCTATGTGATGAGTCAAATAAAAAAACTGCAGAAAGCGAGGAATGGAAGACAGCGCGAAAAAGCGATAGTGTAGAAACATTTCAGTCGACAAACCAAAAGCCAAAAGATAAAGGAGTTAAATATCCGTCATCATCTCCTGTTGATTCAGAAATGAGGAAGAAAATTCGAAATGAACTTTGTATTCCCTTGTCTGCTAATAGTAATGTTGATATTACCAGTCATCAGATGGAAAAATGTGTAGAAGATAAGGGAGCTGTAGACAATACAAAGTGCACTTCAAAATCATCCATCGAACGAGAAATCGAGCTGCTGTTCGAAAATTCAGACGACCAAGATTGCGGAAATTTACCTATTCAAAAGGGTGATGAATGGAAAAGTTCGAATTCTACTCGTGATGTAGCAGCAAGGGAAAATAGAAAAGAATCAGAGGATAGGGATGAGATTTCAGGAGATGAAAGTATATTAATAAAATTTGTTGCCGATAGGAGAAAAAGAAAACAACAAAAACAGAAGTCAGTAGGTAATGATTTTGGTGGTGATTCGAAAATTTCAGCCGTCAAAAAAAAGCAGTTAGAAGAAACATATATTAGTTCACCAGTACAAGATACTGATCGACAATCTGACGATTCTCTTGCTGAAAGTAGTCCTTTGTATAAAATTTCGGAGCAGTACAAAAAGCAAGAAAAATTTAAAAAACTCGAAGAAGATCGAGAGGAAACACGAGTAATTGCAGAAAAGAGAAAAAAGGAGAAGGAGTTCTTAATGAAAAAGGAAAGAGAAGAAATTGAAAAGCAAAAACGTGAAGTTGAAGAAAAGGAATTAAAAAAAGCAGCTGAAAGGGAGCGAAAAAGGAGGGAGGCGGAAGAACGTGAGGCACGTGAGAGGGAACAGCGTGAAAAGCGACGCAAAGAACGTGAGGATCGTGAGAAATTGAGGAGAATGAAAGAAAAGGAAGATAAGTTGAGTAGCAGTTGCAATGTAAAAAGGCAGCGAGAACGGTCTAAGGATGGAAAATCAAAAAAAGAGCCAAAAAGCTTTTTGCAGTTCAACTCTAAGAGTGATGGAGTGAATGAAGCAAGCATTTTAGATAGACTGTTTGGTGATGATGATGATTTGAAATCTGTGACGAAGATTTCAGTTAAAAAAGAGACGAAAAGAAAATCAGAAGAAAGCCGTGTGAGGTATCTTTTACCCTTTTTCATCTCAACTTTCAACAAAACTAATAATTTTGGTTGAAATCCCGTAAATATTCAATAAGTGTCAAGTTTTCATTTATACTGAATGTTTCAGATCTTCGTTCGTTCAGAAATCTGTCGGAAAAATGAAACTTTCAAAAGAGCATTTGAAAGAGAATTGTCTTACAAAGAGGAGAAAATCAGAGCGTGGTACTGATATTAAGACAACAAAAAACGCAAAGGTATTTATTTTTTTTCCTTATCCCTTTAATTTTACGGCCTGCATCGTCCTATTACTTGAGTTGTTCTGTTGATTAAGTAGCCCAATACTTACGAGCAATAGTAATTCAAAGTAATTTTTTATAACTTTTGGCAAATGAACCAGAGGATCATATAAAATAAAAATATTCAAGTGCCAACTGCATAGAATAAAATTTATACTAAATTTTGGATCATTATTTGTTAATTCTTTCCTTATTTATCACAGTTTTATTCTTCTTCTTTCAGGAAAGTGGTTCAAGTCGACCGGATGCGCTGGATGATCTTTTTAACTGCCTTGCAGCAAAGCCAGGTAGTTCATTCACTTATCTCTTCTCCAATTATTTTGTTTAAAATTTATTTTATCCAATGTAAATTATATGCTTTAGTGTGCTTCTAATCGTGAATATGTCTTTTGCGCTGCAAATATGTGCGTTAAGTTCTTGCTTAGTCATTTTGCAAAATTCTCAGGTTTTTTCATGTATTCTTCCGGAAGATAAAATTTGTGCAAAAAACCGCATTTTTAGGTACATCGCGAAAAGATGAAACAGATGTTATGGAGAATAAGTCATGCAAAAAGGTAGTCTCAGGGGTCAACAAAGGAAGGGAGAATTTGCTGGTTGGGGGTGGACATTCAGCCAGAGGTCAGATTACTTGCTTACTTATGATTTTTTTTTTATTATCTGCTAGTTGCATGTTTCCATACGTCAGCTTTTCGTTTGTTATCCAAATAATTGGAGTAAGAACTCTCCTTTAATTGATTGGATGGTATTTTAGCGGAAATCAACAAGAGAAAAACTGCTTTAAATGACTCGCCATCTCAACGATCCCAATATGAGCAAGAAAAAAAAATCCTTTTTTAGGCAATTTATTGAATTCTTTTGTTATAGTTGGTATGGTACTAGAGAAGGCAACGCGAATACGAACTAAATATGAACATGAGGAAAAATTAAAACAAGAATATCGAAAAGTGGAAGGTATCCGACGTACAACTGGTCCATCTTCAGTAAGCAACCAAAATCTACGTTTCTTGCTATCTTATGCACAGAATACTTATGTACAACCTTATATTAAATGTTACCTACGATTGCCACCACATTTTCATTAGATTTTCTCTAAAAAATTTAATTTTCCATTTGAAAGAAAATCCCGTGGATATTTTTCATGTTAGATTTTCAACATCCTAAAAAAAATTTATCCAGTTTAAATTCACTTTTTATTATATTGCCTCCGATTTGAAACAAATTTCCCAATAAACATTTTTATATTATTAATATTGTAAAGTTTAAGGAATGAATGCTATCACAAAATATTTATTGAAAGAAAAAATTAATACAGTGATATAATTAATACATTTCCCTTCTTCCTAGTCTCACAGTTTCTTTTTTTTTTCAGGAGCACAGCACTCGTAAAAGAATTTTGGATTTGCCAATTCCAAAAACGTCGGACTTCTTATCGCAAATACTGAAACCTAATACGTCAGCGCATAATGATTCTTTACGGCGGACTGTTTCAGCAAAGAACATCAGTAATTGTTTGGATGCAAATACGCTGACAGTTGCTTCATCGAAAATTCCAGTATCAACATCAAAATCCACAACAGCTGTTTGCTCTTCTTTTTCCGATTCCAATGAATCGAAGTGGCAACATTATAATGAATCATCTGGTAACGGCTCTCCAACTATTCAAATTAAAAAACCTCGTCTAGATATGGCAGCTATCGACGCCGTATTGCAAAGTTTGCATGGTTCCTCCTCTTCTTCTCCATCATTTTCTACAACTTCTGCTTCTGGATCAGACTCGACATCGATATAAACTACGAAAATTTAGGCTTCTTGAATTCATATGTCTTGATTTTATCTTTTTCTGTGTTGGTTTTAGTAGATTTTCTGTTTATTTTCCGGGATGATTCTTAAATTTAGATTTAAAATTGGCTAACTCAATTTTTTGGTTAATCTTTCATTTCAATTTTTTATCTTTTTTATATCTAGTAGAATCGAGAATTCTCTGGCATAAATAGATACAACAATACTGGACATTTCTGATTGGTAGATGTTGCTAGCATAACCATCAAGTGGTATTATAGTTAGATCAACTAACCATTTCATAGTTTAAAATAAATTTCATTCCTTTTGAATGAGTACATAGTACCGATTTTTTTATAATTTTTATGTTAAAATTCTTTACCGGACTGAAAATATATAATATATATGAAATGTATAATATATATTATACATATTATATATATTATATACTTTTCATCTTTTCGTCGTAGCTTATATTTGACCTGCATTTAGCTTACATTTTATGTCAGCTGTCAAATTTATTAAATTTTTTAAATTACAGCATTCAGCGCTGTACAAGACCGTTATTTCCAAGTATTTTTTTGAATAAGCATCAATCGTTGCATTTTAGTACTGCCCTGCAAGTATTAGTGTTACTGATATGAATTCTCTTTCCCCAATGTATTCATATTTCGGTCATTTAATATTTTCCTGGTTTATTTCGCATTATTAGTTTGTTTCAAGTATTTCTTTGTGTGGATGATCTGTTTTAACTATGGTTTTCATTGCTTCAATGAATTGTGATATTCTCGAAAAATGGGTATTCTTCATTCTTCTTTCAATTCACTCTCATTTAAATTATTTATTTATGTAATTTTATTTAAATTATTTATTTACATAGCTTACTGATAAATGTGTTAAGTGTTCAAATGCTTTCATCAGAATAAAAATGCTTGAGATTTCCTTTCTGTTTTTATTTTTCTGAAGAAACTTTCCAACGATGTTCAACTTGTTTTTGCAAATATACTTTTCTAAATATGATGCTGTGGAATGAATATTTGACGAGCTCGTGCGATGTGATTCAATGAAAATTTTGATTCTAGAAGCTTAGGATAAGCAAATAAGTAAAATATGTTATGGAATAAGTGAAATTGAGGGTTAAATTGAGAGTTGTCGTCGGCATCATTGTATGACGGAAGGATTGTTAGATCATGCCAATATTATCGTTAAAGTTAGCATCATACATATGGCTTTCATCAGTGCTTCCCATAGTTGATGACAGCTGCTTCAATGAAATTATATCGAAAGTGATCGGCGATCGTCTTTGGAACAATGGTATAGCGCAAATATTGAATTTAATCGTCTGTTTCAAAATATGCTGTTTTCAAAGTATGTCTTTTTGAAATTCGAAATGTCTTTATTATGATCATTCGGAAAATCTGTCAATTATGGTATCAAAGCATGATATAGGATTATTCTGACATAACGCTGTGGAAACCATGCAGAATTAACATATATCTTAAGAAGTTTAAACAAGCAGGAAAAAGTACATATTGATTGGGTGAACATTGACCGGATCGAATTAATCTGTACGGAAGAATGAATGATTCGGGGCATTTTCTGTATTGCTGCTTTTTTTTTTTTTTTTTTTTTCAGTACAACATTCAATGTAATATATTCTTCGTCGGATGAATAGATGAAATTCTCTAATTAATATTTTTCAAGTGAATGACTTCGAAAGACTTGCGAATTGCTTTTTCCAGAAACTTTGCAAAAATTTTTACTTCACTGCATTTCGCACGTTGCCTTTGCACGAAAATACCGGAGGGAACAATACAAAGGAATGATGAATTTAACATTATTTCAAAGTCATATGGTATACAAGATATAACACCCGGAGGGCACCGTATTTTGCTTATTCATCCACGGTTGCGACGAGGACGTTTCTTCGATTTAAATCCAACGAAAGCTAAGCTACAGCTAGAAGAAGCAGTTGCATTGGTCAATACTTTGCCCAAATTTAAAGTCATTGAGTAAGTCTTTGCTTCGTTGTTTTTTTTTTTTGAGTTATAAATCGGGGACGGTTCTTCCTAGAAATATTTAGATATGGTTCAACAAGTTTGAATGTGATATACGGTGTTTTTAATCTATATTTTAATCTTTCGAATTCATTCATTGAGTAGAATATTCCCCAAATTACTTAGGCATTGAATCTAGTAATTTTTTCGATTATATGATTTTAAAAATGACTTTGCATTAACTTCTAAGAAGACTGTTAGTCATTAAATCACTTATTTGTTTCCCTTTCAGTAAAGCCATCGAGATAGTCCGAATGTGACCCTTGACCAATATAAATGGCAATGTCTTCTGGACTAGCATTCGGCTCAGGAAAGATATACATTGCCATGTTT
The DNA here is from genome assembly GCA_028564675.1 of Onchocerca lupi. NCBI lineage: Eukaryota > Metazoa > Nematoda > Chromadorea > Rhabditida > Onchocercidae > Onchocerca > Onchocerca lupi. Next base: position 104,779 of record JAOVVO010000080.1, on the reverse strand, counting down.
AGCAGTACTTTTGGAATAAATTAATACTTCCACATCACAACAAGATATCTAGATCATCTTTTGATCATGATAATTTTGTTAATTGAGTAAATTGGGCAATCGAATTTGCCACAGAAATATATTTTCAATTTGTATCGTTTTAGAACAACTGCGATAAGTACCGATCGCTCTACTAAGAAGAAACGCCTTTGGGGTAAAGGACGTCTTGAACGGATAATTGCTCTTTACGAGAAAATCAATGCCACAGCTTTGATGATTGATGTTGATATTTTATCCCCAAAGCAACAAGTTTTTTTTTTTTGCTTCTCTTCTATTTTTATTGTTTCGATTGTTTATACTTCTCAACTATGTGGAAATACAAATTTGCGCGAATTACTTTCATTGTTCATGGTTAAACTTAGCAATAAGTAGTTTAAAGCTTTCAAATCTTTGAATTTGAAATAAAAAATTAACTTTAATGCTTGGGGAAATTCAAATGAAATTTTATGAAGTGCTAAAACTATATCTAGGCTGAATTAACATCAATCTTCCGTATTCCTGTATATGATCGTTACAATATTGTATTGCTCATTTTCAAAATGTTCGCTAAAACAAAAGAGGCTAAATTACAAATTGAACTTGCCGAAATCCCTTATATAAGGTTGTTTTTTATATCAAAGTTTATCTTTCATTGTTTTTCAAATTGGGACTTATAATATCCTTGATTATGCTAAATCATATTTTCAAATAATCTTGAAATATATTTTTCTTTTCTCTATAGGCAACGATTATTATCTATGTATGAATTACGTACGAATCCATCTACTTTCCATTTGGATACATCCGAGAAATCTAAGTTCGTCTTTTGGATTTGATGTTATGAATTTAATAAAAATACGCCAACTTTTATTTTTTTGGATTCGGAATATCTTTTAATAATTTGGATGATTGTTTTTCTAAAAATCTTTCTTAATCATAATGATTCGTTAGACATTGATTTGACTAGACAATCACTTGTAGTCTTGTTCAAACAGAAATTGAATGTGGGTTAGATCTTTTTATCATCTTGGATGAATAATTGCCAGTACATGAGTTTTTAGAGCTGAAAAACTAGAAGTTTTACGATATCGTGAGCAGCATTTGCGAAAATGCTTGAAAGCTGCAGTAGAAGAGAAAGTTAATTTGCGAATTGGTGAAGCTCAAAAAAATATACGGATAGTGGTTGCTGTAGTTGGATATACGAATGCTGGCAAAAGTTCGTTAATCAAAAGGTTATTTTGTAATTTTTCTTTTTTTTTTTTTTCAATTTCTGATAAAAAAACGAAAGCATATTATTGATGGACGAGTACAAATTATTTCCGGAAAACAATATCTTAAAGTTTTTGAATATCTGTTGGAAATATAATAATTGTCACAATTATTTCACTATCCATATCCAGTATTTCTAGTTTCATTTCATGTAAATTTTTGCCTTTTATAGATTGACAGGACGAGATTTATATGTTGAAGATCGTTTGTTCGCTACATTAGATACATCACTTTATGTGTTTCGATTACCATCTGGTTTATCTATACTTTTTGCTGACACGATTGGATTCATATCGAATTTGCCCACTCAATTACTGGCATCATTTCAAGCTACATTGAATCACGTTGCAAATGCAGTTAGTTGGTTTTAAAAGAATTTGTTCAAAACTGCCCAAATGGGTATATTTATTTATTTTTCACAATATAAGTAGTACATACAGAATAAATGATAATTAATATAAGGTTTTTCAAATATTTTGATTCTTTTGATATTTTGAAAAGCAATTTCAGGATTTGTTGTTGCATGTAGAGGATATCTCGAATCCAGATTATCTTTCACAGCGTGATGTCGTTATGAAAACACTATCACTACTAAAAATTAGGAGTGAATTATTAAACTCAATAATTCGGGTTGGAAATAAAATTGATAAATTGAATCAATTGCCGCCTGATGAACCTAATACATACTTTGTCTCTTGTGCTGATGGTCGTGGATTTGTCGAATTAATGGCTGCTGTTGATAAGGTGTTTTTCCAGTGGATGGGAAAATTTTATATTTTTGTGCCAAGCAATCATAAATATTTATATGGTCTCTAGCTTTCTCTGTGTCTTTTAGATGCTTACAGCTTTCTCTTTTTCATATTCAGGCTTATTTTAATTCTTTTATTTCCTTCTGTATTGCAATGAAAATGATTTGCTAGAAACTTAATACAGAACTGACCTATCCTTTTCTTCCAAATTCAAATTTATGATTCGAATTCTTGCAGAGAGTGCTAACGATAAGTGGTATAACAATTCGCCGATTAAAATTGCGCCCGCATTCAGAAGCATTTTCCTATTTGTGTAAATATTCCTTTCTTGTTGGTCAACCAGTTCCATCGGAAGACAATAATTATTTGTTATGTAATGTTGTTATGGATGATAATGAATTCAGCAAATTCAGGGCCCATTTTTCGGTTTCAAAATGTTGATATTAATAAATTTATAAGGGGATTTAAAATTGCTCAGTTACATTTTAAAATTGAGAGTCCCAATAAAAGACTGTATTCATTTTCCAATGCAAATAATCAAACGGAAGGAAAGAACTTCAATATTTACCTTTTATGATTCCTCTAGTGAAAGTGCTTGAAATATAGTCGTATTAACTCAAAAGTTACTATGTCATTTCGTGAATATTTTCTTATTGAGATAACTTATTCTTAATTTCTTTAAAATTATATTATATAAAGCTTATGTTGGTACGTTGAAGGGTCTCTGCAATTTTTCAATTTTTATTTGTCTCTATTATTTAATTCATTTAATGGGCTGATTATCTAGAGATTATCTAAATCATAATCAAAATTCGGGATTTAACAGAACTTGGTTCTGTTTGTTCTTTGATCCTTCAAGAAATGCAATTGACTCGAAAAGTTTTCAAGATATGTCCTTCTTGCTTCCATCTTTCTGATTACAGATGCAGATTTAGCCATCGAGAGGATTATTTGTTATAAAACGGAATGTACAAATCAACTTTATAGTGAGCAGAAAAAATTCTTGACCAAATATTGAACTTTTTGTAATTTAGTTGCATGTTTGTCATATTTGAGTTTCAAGCTCTATAAAACATCACATTTCCCTCGTTTTTGGTACTGCCAGTTAGTAGTTCTAGTTTGATACTTATAATATGTAGTGTGATAATTACTTGTAGTATGAATATGTTTATAATATAATTATAGTATGATAATTTTACGCTTTAAAAAAAAATTGAAGTGGACAAATTCATTTTCTATTATCTTCAAGATCGTTGCTGGGATACAACTCAACGTTCAGTATTTATACTTGATTGGACTCTTATAATTTCGTCAGTTATTAATTGTTACCTGTTTATCCTCTGTTTATATTTGCATATTTTGAATGTATTTTTTCAGAAAGGCCATTATTTATATCTTGTGAATTGGGAAATCTATTGATGATATGGCAAGTTTCTCATTTTTTTTCTAATAGAACATTTTTAAAAATTGTTTTGAATGAACTATTTATTTATAATTTATTAAATTATGCGAAGATATGAAGAGTTTCCAAAGTATTATGTTAAAGTTTGTTACATTCAAGCCTTTTATTTATTTGATAATTTTTTAAAAAATTTGTTTCGGATAAATTAAGATTTTTTGCAGCCCATTATTGCGTTGCAATTTAAAGCCAATATGGTGAATGTTACTTCACTGGAACCAATGAATGACTGGACCAAATTTCGATGGCATTTAAAGGCTTCATAGCGTTTTTTCTTTTGGTGTTCTTAATATATATATAGGCTACTCTTATATGCTATAGTTTGGTTTCTCTGTCCGGAGTATGAGATTTTGTTTTGGACCATTGATTATTTTAGATTATTTATGAATGGAATATTTTCTCGTTATGATTCGAAATTTCATTTCGAATTATTGATAATAAATGCCTAACGCTTTCTTTTACATATGGACATCTTATCATGAATAATTCATGAAATGTGTCATTATTTATGATTATGGGAAGATCTATCTTACCATCATGAACTTGAAGATTCATGATTCTAAATTCTATTTGAATTCGTATTACATCATGTTCCAAACCTGAAATTTTAATTGAATGAAAGGGAAGGATATGATTCTGGCAACTCTTATCATCATATATTTTATTAGCTAAGTCAAACTCGAAATATATGGAGAATAATCATACATATTACAGTTGAAATGTACGAATTGTGGTGAAGAACCAGAGCATTGGCAGTATGTTATAGCAGAAGTAAGTTGTTCGTTAATTCTAATTATGGAGTGCGTTGTAAATGATTCAAAATTTGGAGGAATTATTTTAAAAGAAAGAAGGAGTTCGAAAAGGAATCAAAGAAACAGTTTCTATTACAAATTAATATAACTTTTTGTGTCATTCAGACAATGAAATTTTCCAGGAAAAATTCAATATGCCTGGAAGCAGAGGAGCTGCAAATATATTGGAGAAATGTAAACTATGTGGCAGGATAAACTCGCTCGGTAAGTAACTTTTGGAGATAATTCGTCAAAATTTATCAGAAGTTGTTTTGAAAGTTAGCCATCCTAATTTCAGTTTATATTTCTTTTTAAAATACGCATTTTAATTTCTGAAAATATTTTTTTAGCGTTAAATGTGTATTATATTTATAATCGCATAATATGCTGAAATTAATTTAAAATTTGAGCGTATTCCTTTCTATCTATGAATTATTGTATTTTATTTCTATAGAAATTGTAAAAGATTCATTTCGATCTTACAAAAACAGTGATGATTATGGCGAATTGATTAGATTTGATTGTCGTGGCTTGGAACCAACCGATTTTGATCCAAAAGTTCGTTTTTTCTTTCTGTTAATTTGAAATTCTCATTAAATTGTTAGATAGTAAGGGAAATAAGTGAATAAATTGAACTGTTAGTGGTTGATTGATGAGGAATGTGTTAAGAATCATCATTTAGACTACCATTTGATCCAATAGATCTTTTGAATTGATCTCTCAAACCTCATCCCTTATCTATGCGATATTTATTTATACAATATTTTCTCGATATAAATCATAATTTTAGTCTGGATGGCGAGCCATTGGAACAGAATCAGCAACTGTTTTCGAAAATATTGATCTTACTGAAAAGGTTGTCCACTTACTTTTTAATTTACGTAATCAATCTTCCATGCCGCATTTTGTTAAAGTAGTCCTTAACCAACTGATGATTCTTTAACTTATCTTCATTATTTGCCGATGATTAAAATTTTTTTAAATTGGTTGGTTTAATACATTACCTAACGACAATTAAGAAATCACTGTTAACAATAGAACTAGATTAAACTGGATAATTTGGCTGCGAATGTTATAAAACATTGTATTGAATTGTCAGTTAATGGTTAATATTTAAGGAGATATTCCTACTCATTTGTTACTGTGATTGTTTCAATTATCAAGTGCATTTGATTTGATGAAGTATTCATCTAATTGTTCTTGTTGAATTAAGGAATGGGTTGATTACGATGAGAAAGCAGCACAACCAACGGAAATTAATGAAATTCAGTGTCGATTTATGCTTTGTCGGAAACAATGAAAAGGTGACTTTTGCCTTTTCGATCATTCTCTGATATTTGTTTTTTTGCTGTTTTAAGATTTGCAATAATGCTGTTTTTGAAAATATGCATTTAACTATGTATTAATTCTATTTACACTTACAAACAATTTATTTTTTCAGTTTTTAACTAAGATTTTTAACTACAGTTTGCATAAACTCGTTAGTACTACAGGATGGATTAAAAAGTCGATACAAAAGACCGTCAAAAAATGTTGCAAAAAAAATATATCGAAATGCTTGAATGCTTTTTTTGGATTGCTTTTTTTCTTTCGTATCCAAACAACTTATATTGTATTTTAAGCATATCGCATTCATATATTTTCTTTCTGATTTTCAGTGAATCAATCCTTTCGTTTCTTACAATCTCGAAATCTTAGTTCACAATTTATGTGGCACGAAATCCACTGCTAAGCATTTCGATAATCATTCATTACTAAATTTTATTTAACTCTTTATTAATCTTTTGCTTATTATTTGCAGTTTTTTCTTCCCTTAAAAGTGGCAGTTTCTGTCGAAAATGCTTTTATTGAATGAAATATTATAACTCATTTGAAAAATATCTAATTGTCCAACAAAATATATTTAATATCGTAAGTTGGAGGAAATTTTATTTGAGAAGTTAGTTAGTAATTTATTATGCATTCATTTAATCTTTTTTTGACAGCAACTTTTCAAAGGTATGTACGAAATATGAGGAAAATGAAAGAGAGAAAAAAGAATGATATGTTGATTTATTAAAATTCTCATATTTTAAATATTAACTTCTTCAAACGTTAGCAGCTGCAATGTCGAAAATATCTTAATTTGATTGATTATTAGGTAAAATATCAAGAACATTTGCTAAAATGAAGAAAGGACTTTGTTTACATTTCCAGCAAAGATTATTGAATAAAAAAAAAACAATATCCAAACTTTTCCATTGTTTTTTGCTTTTACAATTTCTCTTTCCTTTAAAACTATTTGAGTTCCAGTGGATTTAATCATTTTAAAGGTAAAAGAATTGAAAATATTTCAATAAGCATCTTTTCTATATGCTCCATTTCTGTTAAATAATTAATTCTGTAACAAAATCACTGTATGAGTAAAGCAAATTAAATCAATTTTAAATCAAATTTTGTTCTTGATCTTTTCGAAAATAAATCTAAAAAATCATTGAACATATTGCCTATTTTTCTTTCCCTTCTACTTCAACAATTGATACTCATCGAAATAGAATATATTAGATATCAGAGATATGTATGTATCAAAGAGAAAGGACGATTGAAAATAGACTTGAAAATGATGAATGATTACTTCTCCTATGGTACCATTTGTTTGTCCTCCATTCAGACTATTTAATTATTAATAAGGATAATGTTACGGGGATTTGAGATATTCTCGGATATCTTCCGCTATCTTTACTCTTCGTGATCCTCTTGCCATCTGTTTCAGATAAACTTAAATAAAATATTGCATGACTATCATTCTTATTCATCCAATTTCATTTTCATTAATTTTAATATTTTTTTAAGAAATGATAAGTTAGAATTTGAATTTTATTCGAAAAATTGCATGTAATTTATAGGTCTATTTTTGAAATTTAATGAAAAGATAATTTAAAAAATAATGGCTTGAACAAACTATAAATATTAAAATAATGCCATCCGTTAGATTTTTACAACACAAGAATGCAGTAAAATTGTTTTAATTTCTCATATTTAGTTTTACTAAAGAAACTTATCATCTTCCTTTCCTTCTTATCTTTCTTCTTTTCATTTATTTTCATCTTTTCATACACAATACTGTTGTGTTGTTGATTGTACAAAAAGTATGGAAGTGGATATACTGATGAAGAATTCTGTAATTGCTTCTAATTTGAGATACCATCTAAAATGCAGAAGATCAAGGCTGGTTAGATACAGAATATTTAACATCATTCATTCATTCATTCGTTCATTCATTCATTCATTTTATTCTCACACCATTATTATCATTTTATTCCTCGGATAACAGTAAGAAAGTTTGAAGAAAAGCAATGAATTAATTGCCTTTTATTAAAACTTCTAATATATTTAAGAGATGTCATTTAGTTTTATAAATAGTTAAGTGGAAGAGTTTTTAAATATTAATTTTAAATAATATTATCGCTCAATTAATTCCCATTCTACAACGATTACTATTTGGTTAATTAATTTCCTTCCACTGTAAAATAATCACAAGTTTAATTAATTCCAATGAACAACGATTATAATTGTTTAACGATGATTAATTTTGTAGGGAATTTTGCAATTATCTTTTTTATGAATTATCTTATTATCATACATCATTTAACTGGATAATCATAACTCACGCGAATGTAAAATATTTTTTTGTTTTTGTAGTATATTTATGCTATTTGTTTTGTTTTGAAAATATTTTTTGCAATTCAATTTTTGTTTTGAAATCTTATTATTAATTTTCTAAATAAAATAATAATTATCAATAGAAAAAAGTACAAAAAAATTGATTTATTCAACGAAAGCAATACATTTTCCATAAAATATTAAATTATGAATAATATCAAAGTTTCAGCATTTGCATAATTTCAAAATGGAATCCGATTTAATCGACGAAGTAGCACATATATATTTTTTTCTTTTCGATGAAATTAACAATGAATGATTTCGAAGCTGAATAATTATCAACCGAATTTATTAAAATTTGCAAAATTCAATGAAATATACTACGAGATAATGGAAAGAAAGAAAAATTAAATTTTAGGGAAATTCTAATAAATGTTTTATTCTTGTTCGAAATATTCAGCAATATATACTCTTCCCTGAAACACTTAAAACTTTACATATAAATTCATCATATTCTATATATATTTTCTACAAAGAAAAAAAATTTTTCTTTTCTTCCAATTAATTGCGGTAAATTAAGATTATTCATATTCAAAATGTTATACAGAAACGATGAGTATATACTTTGGTCACAAGAGGTCAAGTAAATTATATTGAAAAAGACATGAAAAGTAGAGAGCAGGTGTTATCTTTACCATTACTATTACAAAAATTACTATTACCAACATCATAACTCTTCCCTCTTTTTTCTTTTTTTCCTTGGTTGATAATAAAATTATTAGTTGTAATATGGAATAATAATAATAATATATTCCAAAATGAATTATATTCGCTAAATTTGTAATATTAGTAATAGGAATATTTCAATTAATCAATTAATCAATATTTGATAAACAGTTAATAAGTATAAATATACAAACAACTGACTAGGAAATACTCAGCATTCATAAGCTATTACATATTTTACGAGATATTTATTGCTCAAAATATATTATTGTAAACCATGATACTTGAGAATTTTACAATAGAAAAACATTTTATTCCGAAAAAAAGAAGAGGAAATTAGATTGAAGAAATTTTGAAAAATTGAAAAGAAGAATAAAGTTGCGAAAATATTGGATAGATTTTATGAGAATTTGATTTTAAAAAAGATGAAATGTACAGTTTCAACAAAACCTATCTTAAAATTAATGCAAATCATTGTCTTGAATGAATATTATATTTGAGATAAAATGATTAACTGAAAAGATGAAATGTGCAGAAAAAATTGTTATGTGGCTTAATTTTTCTGAGAAAAAAAAGTTTTTTTTTTAAATGAGACTCATTTTCTATGGAGGAACTGAAATGAATTAAATGAAAGAGCTAATTACTAAATGAGAAATCTGCAATGATAAGAATAAGTAATTACCAAATTATACAAATTTGACTAATTAAATATAAAGGAAAGAAGAAATAGGATGAAACAATTGAGGTAGAAAGTAGAAAAAAATTTGAAATAAGATTAAGTTGAATTTTTGCATGAATAACATTTCAGCTATATCACTGGATGTTTACTGAAATTTCTCAATTGTAATTACCCGAAATTTTTGTGAAGTTCAAAGTTCAATAATGTTCTTTAATTAAATGCAAATTTTGCGTTGTTCTGTTTTAGCTTTTAAATTTGAAGGAATAGCATGCTGCAATAAATTTAAAAGATGATTTTGAGAGTGGCCAGAATTATCAGCGAAAGTAGTTGAGCAGTGTGCAGAATGCAATTTAAAGGCTTTTTTGGTATCAAATGTTGCGGAACATCTCGTACACGTGAAGTTGTTTAAGGAAGCGGAAGCGGAAGATGATGGCGCAGCGGCTAACGTATCACTGCCGCGTGGTTTATGCCAGCGACGATGCGATGCTAGATTCGCTGGACAGCTGAATACCTGCAACGAAAATGAAATTTAAAAAATAATTACTGTACTACTAAGAAGGGAACTGGGAAAGGAAACTAAATTAATTAATTAATATGATTGTCGCTTTATCAATAGAAGTATAATATTCTATTGTCACTTTATGTGTATACCAAGTAATATTGCTGATTGAATTAAATTGAATTTCTGAATAATTTGAAATTTATTTCGCATTAAATTGTACGAACTTATTCTTTTCAAAGAATTATATCATTTATCCTTCATCCGTTTCTTTTTCTTATCGATAATGTATTTTATGCAAAGAATTTATAGAAATTTCGCTCAATTTGTATGAAATATTTCTAATTTTTGTGAGATTCATGCAAAATTTTAATTTGATTGTAATTTTTCTACAATTGCAGCTGAAGCAAAAAAGAATGGAACATTAACCGGAAAGAAAACTGCCTTAAAATTCCGAAAAATGAGAGAAGTTTCGGGATTAAAGAAGACAATCTGGTGTAAAAATTTATAAGAAGTGAAAGAAGTTAAAATAGATGAATTATGCAAACTTTAATTTAATCGGTCGGTATACTTGATGATTTCTTTTACAGATATCAAGTTGTAGTACCATTTGCTAACTTGTATCAGAGACTTTACCTAATAACTGCGTGCTCATCAAAGATTTATTAGGCAACGGGTGGTAATGATAGAAATGCTAATGGTACTTCAAAAATTAAAAGAGAAAGGAAAAAAAAACAAGCAATATCAGTGGGTGGTAAGGTCAAGAAGTATCATTCTAACGTATCCTTCTTTTTCATTCTTTTCAAAATTCTCTCATCAAATGTTGTGATATGTTTTCGCAAGACATTCAAGCACACATTTATCGCCATTTCAGTTGCAATTGCTTACCGAAATTGGCTTCCTGTTCTACGGGACAGGCTTAAATCAACCATATCCATTCCCGCATGCACCTGCCACTTAATTATGGATTCTGGATGAGATGAACGAGGAAACAAGCGGTCGGCCGGTTCAGAATGCTATGAATTGTTAGTCATACTTGAGGACATATTTGATTATATTCTTAGTTAACTACTCCTATCAAAAAAAAAACGAAATAATTTATTTGACTTTGAAAATGAAGAATTTTCATGCAACCCTTTTTTATGTACCTATCGTAATTTCAAAAAATTTTTTTCCTGCTTTTTTTTGCGCATAAGTCAACAGAAATTGCAATTAATATGTCAGATGTAAAAAAAAAAAGTGCTAAAATGAAAAACTTTCATGTACGCTTGGAGAAAAAAAGTCCAAAAGCTTAAAATGAAAAATTCACACATATATATAGAAAGAAAAGTCAATTCCGGAACATCGTTGAGTATAATTCAATAAGTGGAATGATTTGGTCGATTAATGCTATGAATAGCTTTTCAAAAAAAAAAAAAAAAAAAGTATTTTATCCTATTTAGCATGCAATTACGGTATAATCAGTCGTATAAATCGATAAATTTGATAGTGATATAAGATAATACGGAAATGATAACCTTATCACATTCTGGGCAGCGATATTCCTCGTGAATAATACGTGGACAGCGATGTTGTGCCAATCGAAATACATCATCATACCGAACCTAATAAATTTTGGCCATTTTTATCAACTATTGTTTACACATGGCAAATTATTATTAAATTTTTGTATCCTACAGGAAAATAATATTTAAGAATAAAGTTTGATGAATTTTGTAATTTGTCAAACATTCCTATAAAAGTTGAAGCAGAAAAATGGACGTAAAAAAAAGAGAAAAAAAAAAGATATTTGAAATAATTAAATAATCTTCAAGTAAATGCATGCAAGAAATAATAGTTAAATAATCAGTTAAGTATAATTAACCAATTGAATTTCATTAATCAAGTGAATTAAACCTAAACTATTAATTAAATGAATACTTTGCACAAAGCACATATACAGTCGCCAATTACATTGGTAATTTGTTCAATTTTACGGCGACTTTCCTCGGAAACACTGACAAAAACAGCCGTTTCATCCAAATCCGCAGCTGCTTGTAGCTCATCAGCTGGTGGTAAAGATGATGCTTCCTATAGATTTGTTAGAATTTCATTTAAAAATTTCTTAACTAGTTCTTAAAAAAAAAAAAAAAAAAAAAAAAAAAAACAAATTTGGAGAAAAATTAAAAGATTAAGCTATTTTTTTGGAATGGTGAAATTATTTTTCTTATTTTCTAAAAGTATTGAACATTAATAATTGGTTTTTTCCAAATTTAAATAATCCATAATCTTTTTTCTAGCTAAATAAAGATTCATCATTACTTTCGTTTGCTTATATTTTGTTCCATTTTCTTTTTTCTACAAAATATTTAATCTTCTAGCTGGAAACTAAAAACTATTTTACTTTTGACTTTATAGCTCTTTGCAGGAATTTCTTCATACAAAATTCCATACTTCATCATTTTATTTTACGCAATTGGAATAATTTTACTTAATTAATCAACTTATTTATTGCTAAATGATCTGCTACGATATTTATTATCTTAATCTTGCAGTTACTGTTAATTAATAAACATACTTTTATAAACATTCCCGAAACGGGTGAGTTTGTTTCCGAATCATCTACCAAACGTCGTGCTACCTTAATTCGCTTCGAAGACAGATCATCAGAACAACGTGATGCAAGTCGTTTACGTTCACGGGTTGGTATCAGGCAACTATTCGTTGATGTTTCAACTGGTGATGTCACCTATTATTTTATTTATCTTGTTTCAATTCATTTCATATTTTATCAAGTAATTATTTGATAGAATAAATAATTATTGCTTTGCCAGATTTCATAGTTTCCAAATTTCATAAATTTTTAATGTAAATATTATAAGATTGCAGCATATAATTGATTTTTAAGTAGCAACTATTGTTTGACAAAGTCGCTAACTATTAATCGTTACAAATCTGATAATCACTTGTTGAAAAACGAGAATTTGAACGATGGATTTATTTGCATACATTAATTATTACGGGAAGTGAAGCATCATGAACTTCATCACTCTGAGTTCTTTTTAAATTGATGCTTAGATAAAATATCTACTAGTTAAACAAAAAATGCGAGAAATTAAACAAAAATTTCTAAAAGAAACGAAAAGAAGCTTTCATTTCTAAGCTTGAATTATTTCTTTCATTTCTTTAAATTCTTAAACTGAAAATTTCTTCCGCCAAGTCAAAGAAATATTTTAAGCGGAAACTTTAAATATTCGATCTATAACTGTAAACTTATCAATCAATAAAAGTTCTGTTATTATTAAATATAACCGTAAAAATTCAGAGTGAAAAATTTTAAAACGTCATTCGAAATATGGTACCATTTAATTAGTGGCATCATATTTTTCCTTAATCTGTTCATTTATCATTACTTGATCATACCTTAGTCAAGCTATTATTTATGGCTAATCCCACTGCAGCCATTTGATTCAGAAATGAATTTAATAGGCCTGGTTGACAAAACATTTGCAGTTGTATTAATTGCAACGTTGTCGCATAATCGATCATTGGACTTGTAAGACCACTGGTGGTAAAATAAGGATCCTGCAATCCTGATGGTACCTTTGGTACTGTTAATGTCGATTCCTTCCGTTCATTTGTGGTACTTGTACGTGCTTCTGATGGTGATGGCCTAAGGCCCAAAATACGTTGTACCAAGAAATCACTCATAGACATTCTGTCAGAATTTCAGATTAAATCATCAGTTTATAACAAACTACTTAAACATGCATATTTCCAATACCAATTTTATTGTTTTAAAAAAAATAATTCAATATTCACCATATGATTTCAAATCCTGCAAAAGTTTTTGTTATAATAAATGAAATTTCAGATTTATGTGAAGTTAAGGAGAAGGCACTGAAATTCGACGTAGCACAAGAGTAAGATTTTCAGATTGCTTACTGTATAATTGAACAGATAGAATACAAGATTGGTAAAGTAATAAAAACGCACAAAACATCCGTTATTTATCCGTCAATTTAAAAAATGAACAAATTTTAATATTTTGGAATTCATAAAATTAGAAATTAAGTCTAAGATAATAAAGATTTGCTAATAATTAAATTTTTGTAAGGGAAAAATTCAAAACACTAATATTATATACGCCAATGTACCGATGAAAAGAGCATATTAGCTGAAGATACAACATAGGTTTGAAATAATCATAAGATGTAAATTATATTAGAAAAAGTTTAAATCAGTTAAGAGTATCTGTTTAGCAGCTAGACATCTTGCAAAAATTATAGAAAATTTACTGCGCAATATGAATAAAAAATTTATTTGAATAAAAAGATATACAAAATTAGGAATATTTCGGAGAAAATGAATAAAAGTAATATAATGAAATTGTTGCGGAATTTTTTTCGCAAAATATTAAAAAACTGAAGTGAAATTTCTTAGAGTTTCCAAAAATTTGGTTGAAATATGTCTGATCACAAGTGTTTTTTATTCAGAATATGAATCTGTTTCTAACATTGCAATAGAAGTATCTAAAAAAAGGAAAAGAAAATAACATAGCAAAATTACCGCAAATTTTTTTCAGAAAACATTGAAATTTCTGAAAGTTACCCGAAAATCTTCGCTAAATTGTGTCTTGTTATAAATGTCTTTTGCCCATAATTAAATATAAAATGCCTCTAACACTGCAATAAGAATAAACACCCGAAGAAAGCGGAAAGAAAATAATACAATGAAATCATTGCAGAATTTTTTCCCGGGAAACGTTAACATTTCCTAGTACTTTTTGTCTCAAAAAATTAGTTACCCAAAAATTATATATGATTATTACCTTATCTTTTATCCATAATTAAGTTTAACATTATCCACACCGTATTCCTCCACCCTTTTCCACTCAGTAATTTCGTTGACAGTTTGTTGGAAGACGAGAAGATATTTATAGTTTTGCTCCACCCAATTCAATTCTACCCAACCAACAAGATTAACCCATCTTGTTTTCTCAATCTATCCATTCCCTATATCTCATCCAATCATTATTCAATGATTTGTTTGAAGGCGGTTCAAAATTTCATCCATCCAAATTTCCTCAAAATTAATTATCGAAAAAGGAAAAAGAAAATTCCGATTTTTAGCTTCGTTTTTCATGCATAATTATGTTAATGCCTTGGGCCTATCAAAATTGAAATTTAAATTTAAGAAATAAAAAAGAAAAAGAAGATCAAAAGAATTTTGAAAATCCGTTCAAAATTTCAGATACCATCTGGATGGATTCATTTAAAAATCCTCTTGCTTGACTGTATAAGCAATTGAAAAAGGCGAGAAATTGATTGAACACTATTCGGTCAATGCTTTGAATGAGTAAGAAAAATTTGATTTAAATATTTGGATTTTCCGAATTTACCCAAGTTTCAAGATTTAAAGATGATTTAGATTTACTGATCCATTTTTTTTTTTTTATTTTTAAACTGCTATGGAAATTTGAAGAGAAGATTCAGTAGAATATGTAATTTAACCTTAAAATTTCGTTACAAGTTAATTTAAATTATCTACTTTTCTCAGGAAAAAAAATTATTAATCTCAGTTACAGATTAATCAAATTTTCATTATTAAATTAGTTGTTAACTAAATTTGAAGAAGTTTAAAAATTTGCTTGCAGTTTGAATTTTTGAGTTTTATCGAAAATCCAATTCAAGTAAAAATTCCATTAACTCCTCATTATCCTCCTCTTATTCTCCGAGAAATTTGTTAATTTCCTCTATCACTGACAAATTAATTTCAAAAGGCGCTTTTAAAATATTAGTTATTTAGTTTTGAACTTCTCTATTGTCATTCTTATCTTGAAACAACTGTAGTATTCATTTACATATATATATATACATATATATATATGTAAATGTATATGTAAAAACTATATATATATATATATTAGTTTAATTCAATCGTCTTACAATCATTCGTTTCAATGAGCGCTTTAATCTATGTGATAAAGATGAAGGAAGTTATTGCCATGATATTTGTAGGAATTATTAAAAAGTTGAATGAATAGTACCAAAAGATCGAAAAAATTTGGTCAATTTTTACTTGACCTTTAACCATCAGAAGTGACATATTGCTGCATTAATGTTGTCCGGAAGATTTGACCAGATTGCGCGAAAGTCGGAAATATGATTCTATTGAAAATCCGTTCCCTTTTGAATTCTTTTTCTAATTCCATTCCATTCCATATGTTCAATCTTTGCTGGATGAAGAAGAAGTCTAATGGCATTTGTTGTATGAAATGACTTGGATGAGGACAATTGAAAGATTTATAAGCAATCTGTTCTTGGCAGTTAATGTAATCCATATCGCACCATATGACATTCTTTGTCATGATGGAATAAACTCTCATGCATTGTTATCATTCATAGCTTTACTGCATTTACTTTTATGCTATTTATTCTAAATTACCATTGAGAAAAAAAAAAAAGAAAAATTCGAAGAGAAAAAGAACTGAAATTAGAACATTTGCCTGCAAAAAAAAAACAAGGACAAATGATATATATTTATAATTTGCAGTATTTACAGCGAAAAAATGGTTTTTAGTATGCTAATGACGATGATGATAATAAAGTACACAGATGATGACGATGATGATCATCATTAATATCATTATTTTCATCATCAGTATCATTATTATTATCATCATCATCATCAGCGTATTATCATCAGCATTATCACACCGACAATACATTATCGTCATATCAGTATATCATCATTACCAATGTGTCATTAGCATATCATTATCAACACCATTTCATCAATAAGATATCGTCATCATCATCATCGTTATCACCAATATATCATCACCATTACAATCGCAACTTTTGATGCACCGTGATAAATTAAAGTTTTTTTCCTTCTTTTTTTCGTTTTTATTTTTTTTTTCGAATCAAAAAGTTTCCCAAGAGACACATTCATTTATGAAAAGAAACGAACCAGCAGTTGTCAAAACGATACGGTAATAATGTGTACAAATTACCGTTTTTTTCTTTCCCATCCTTAATTAATGACCTTTCATTAGGGAGTGTGAATGATCCTTCGGATATTACGTAAGCGATCATCGTTATTATCTCCTCTCCTCCTTCTCCTATCTCCTTATCCATTCCTTCTTCAATGGAACAGCTGCAAATTTCTCATACTAATAATCATTGCATAACTGATCGAGTATTTGATATAATCTATTTTTCTTCCTTTTTTTTTCGTTTTTGAAAATTCGAAATTTCAATTTTGGCTATTGTAATAATAATAAAAAAAAAGGAAAAGAAATAACAAAACATGTGTACCATCTTTAAACAAAAGCACCACACTCCCCGGCCGGGAATCGAACCCGGGTCTCGCACGTGACAGGCGCGGATACTCACCACTATACTACCGAGGACAACACCAGTTATCAGTAATTAAAATTGTAGTATCAAATTTCCATTTAGAGTAATAAATTTTTAAGTTTTTGAAGTATATTGATTATGGAGATTGGAAACGACTAAGGAATGTGTAACAACTCATCTTTCAAATCAACCAGCCCTGAAAATAGATGGCGCTTGAGCAGGAGACTCAAACTCAACCGTTGCATGGTTTGTGTTCAAAAAACAAAGTGAAATCTGGTCGTAGTGGTTAAACGTTGAAAGCTTTGGCATTGTTTTGCTAAATTTTCTGTTGGCTAACGTAAAAAATTGAGAAATCCAACAAAACTATTTCCTATCCTCTCAATCATAATTTAAAAATGGTTGAGCCATTATTAATAATTATAAAGGACATCCCATAACCGTTTTATGCAAGAAGCACTGCAACTCCCCGGCTGGAAACCGAACTCGGGCCTCGTGCGTGACAGGCGCGGATACTCACCACTGTACCACCGAGGACCACGCGAAATTATGAGTTATTTTTCCAAACTATCAATTCCAGATATTAAAATATGTTAACAAACTGAATTAATACATTATTGAATTATCATGTTCGTAATACTTTGAGGAAATCGGAAATTTTTATTGCATAATACGCTTTTCTGTCTCATCCAATTTCCATTCCTTCTATTAATTATTGCTAAAAACTATCTAATCAATCATAATCATTATTATCGCTATTTGATAATGATTGTAATTAAGTGTTGTTCTGTTATTGTTATTATATGAATTATAGTGATCAGATTAGTTTATTATAGCACAGGAGTAGTGATACCATCGGTAAAGGTGAAAGATAATAATATTTTCTAAAGTTTCAAACTAATTTTAGTCTTTTAATTGGAACGGTTAAATTTTCTGAGATATATTTTTGATGCTGCAAGAATTTCATTCTAAAATGATGTCTGTTCATTTTGCGGTGATGATATGGACATGGAACGGCAGATGGTCACTCATAATGGTTGTACTGATAATAGGAGGAGTGAGACATTGAGGCAGGTGGACCAATGGAAGGGGAAAAAAGGTCACCCGAGGTCGACAAACGTTTCTCAATTTCCCATCCTAACTCACAATGGACCAGTGCAATTAGCATGAATGCATTACGTTTGTCAGTGATTACTTAGAGCTTATTTATGCTAAATATAGTATTTCTCCATTCTTTGACCTTTTCTGGTATTCATCTTGCAATGCCCAGAGTTAAAGTTCGCATTTCAAGAAGTAATTAACTATTTCTAAGCTTCTTAAGCATTCAAAAAATAAAGCTGAAGTAATTGAAACTAATGTACGAACGTTATAATATATCCTTCCATGACTGATATCAAAAAGGTATAATCTTTTCGTGCAATTAATCGAATCTACATTTTTTATAAATTAAACTTTTTAACTTTAATCAAATTATATGATAAATGAAATTACGGTAAAAAAATACCGAAATTAGCTGAACAAATTTGCATTAATTGGAAAATTGGCCAGATGATCTATTCTTCACTTTAGAAATGAAATTAGAGTAGAAAGAACAGATGTTGTTGCCGTTGGTAATGCCTTCCTTAAAATGCCAATCGCATAATTGCTAGGCCAGGCTGCCATTGCTCAATTGGCACAAAACGACAACAATCGTTCTACGACAACATTTCGGCGATGACCATTTCGCGATAACAAAAATGATTAAACAAATTTTCGAAATATATGATGAAATTTCAGTTACGTAACTGCAAATAATACTTTTATCGTTGTATATATATTATTATAAAATAACGATTAAATATTATGACTAATGCTAGTTTAATTATTGTATGAATGAAAGTATGTATAGTTATTATATATTTATCGCTACAATGATAAAATACTATGAATAACTTAGTATTTAGATATATATAAATTAAAATATATATAATTATTGCATATGTATCACTACAGAAGTGACGATTAAATATTCTTATCAACTTAGTTCAACTATACAAATACGAATGAATGTATGTATAGTTATTACATATGTATCGCTGTAAAAATAGCGATTATATAACTTGGAAAAATGTGAAATGAAATACTGTGATTAATTTATTTCAATTATAGAAATATATATATAGCTATAGGAATAACGATTATATTTTTTGATTGATTTTGTTTAATTATATATATGCATTCGAGAATGATGTATATCTATTGTATAACATTCCGATGACTTTTGATAAATTATTGTCTCATTTCAAAAAACAATTCTGGATAAAACATCATCCATTGACGGAGCATGAAAATTAGTCAAAAATTGAAAGGCATAAGGATATTTGATGGTTTTGATCAAAGCAATTTATATTCGATTGCATGAGAGAGAGCAGATGTGTCTCGAGAGAGGACAGTCATTACCAGCTGCTTCTGATGACGACGAGTAAGATGAACCTATGCAAACTGTATTTATCGTGAATTAATTATGTCTCATCAACTTATACTATTACAATAAAACAAAAATGAAGAAAAAGTCGAAATATGACAAAGATATCACTTCATAATAAACAATAATGTTCGAATTATAATTTTGAAACAACTAGTAATCAGAATATTGAAATTTAGAATGATTTAATTTAGAAATTTAATAAATTTACTTTTTTTATTCAGAGGGTTTCAGCAATACTATCAGTAAAGATGTATATATATTCTATTGTCGCTGAAATGTAATATATAATTGATTAATTAGAGCAATTAATTATGCACAATTCAAAATTTCGAAATTTTCATTATTTGAAAACATGGCAAAAATGAATTTACTTATTATTTCGATTTGGTTGTTTAAATAAATTGAAAAAATTTATTATTTCACAAAATTTTTATTCGGAATATTTGTTTTTTAGATATGTAATTAAGAAGTTTGATTCATTTTTAGCATTTCATTTTTAGCATATCATTTTTAGCTTTTAATAATTTTTCAAGAAAACCAAAATTACTGCTGTGAAATGTTTAACTAAATTAATGCATTTGACGATATATTTAACTGAATTTAAATCATTCAAAATCCAGAGTTTCGAAATTCTTCTCTTTACAAAAAATAAATAAATAAATTCACTGAATTTATTGTTTTCAATTACCAGTTTAAATTGAAAAGATTTCGTTATTTTACAAAAAATTTACCGTGATATTTGTTTGCTTAGACAAATAGTTAAACAGTTTATCATTCTTGGCTTTTAATTTCAAAAAAGCCATATTTATTGTTATGATAAGAAATAAGCCGGAAATTACAAAAAAAAAAAGAAAAAAAAGAAAGAAAACAAAAAAAAACAAAAAAAGAAACAAAAAAGGGAACAAATTAAGAAAGTCCATATTAAATAGTGAATATTTTCTATTTCATGGATTAAACAACAATCGTCAACATTTTAAGAAAAAATAATTTAACCATTTTTTATAGTCAGTTAACGAAATTGCTTCTTCCATTTTTCCTCTCTTTCTTCTTCATATTATCCATTCAAAATGGCAATTGCCATTTTAGGTTTATGATCGTAAAGATGCGAAAATATTTCTCGGATCATCTCCAAAATTTTTGCCCATTTTGTCAGATTCGGGCTTATTTTCTTCTTTGGCCGATATTTTTGCTTGAAACGGTAACCATGGAAAAAGCAAGCTTGAAATACCTTTGAGCAATGAGGCATTCGGGTATTGAATTGAGGAGAAAAAAGATTTTTTACGTATATCGTGAAACCAAATGAGCATAAATTAGAGAGGAGAAAAAAAAAGAAGAACGAAAAGAAGCAAAAATATTATGTATTATTTCAAAAATTTCATCTCGTTTTTTATTGAAATTTTTTTCTAAAAAAGAAGAAAAAACTAAAGGCTAAAAGAAATTCCGAGAAAAACGAAACAATGCTTTACATTCGCCTAATTTTTAACATAATACGGAATTACAATGTTTATTTATCAATGAAACATGCGGTGTCTTTTGATTTTTCAAATTCTCATTCCTGAAAAAGAAATTTTTTACCAAAAATATTAAATTGATATCAAATTAATAATCAGTAATATAATATTTAAATGTGTGTAAACAATACGAGTTTTTCCCAACTAATTTCGAATTAATAATTAATGATATTTAAATGCATCGTCCAAAAGATTTCCTTATATCAACAATTGGAGCGGTAATTACTGTGTCATTTATGCATGCATAATACTTTTAGGATAAAGTTTAATAAGGTTGAAAATTCTCACCTTCAATCACTCTTTTGCTATTAGTTAAAAATTGCCAGGATATGCTTCAATTTTCGAATTTATGCAAATGAAATAATAAAATGAATTTAAACATATTAAACTGTTCCGCTTTAATTCTTAGGTTATTAATTATTTAATTCTTGACATTTACTCATGCTTTTTCGTCAGTTAACAAATGGAAAGTTCAACTAAAAAATAGTTTTACTAATTGTATGAGCTGAAGCAATCATTTGATTACTAAATTTTCAAATCGCTTCGAAAAAAGTATCCGCATTTAAGGTCACGCTATACGTAGCGTTACAATTGATGTGATCAGATAAGCTTGATATCATCATGTGTTTTCAATAAAATTATTAATCTGAAATAGTACAATTATACTTTACTATACTATTTATCAGTCATCATGTTTCTTATAAAATTCATTTTCCGATTTAATTCTCTTAAGCATTTGAATTCGATCGAGTATAACACATTCTAAAAAGGCCTTTTACTAAGAATTTTGTATTTGAAAAATGTTTAAACAAGCAATGATAAGCTTAAACAAATATTGATTTATATTCATTCATTTGTAAAAATATACATATAAAAGTTGGAAAGAGAGAAAGAGAAAAATATGAGAGAGGAAAGAGAAGAAATGAATTTTAAAACTTTTATAGCTTTTTCTTTTTATTTCTATTTTGCATATCTTTTTGAACAATTTCATCCCAGTCATTTCAATATTTACTTTTATTAGTTATGAATTGAAACGAATGAAATGATTGATTTTTTAAGTAAGCATATTTTAGAGAAATTTTGATCCAACCGTGTTCATTTATTCTGATCAATTTGCTCAAATTTTTATATCAGAAATTAGTTCAAAGCTTTTCTTTCTAATCTAAAAAGTTCGGGTTTTCAGCGGATGAAAAATACTTCGATATTCCTTGTGCTTTCTTTCTTTTCTTTTTCTTTTCCTTTTTTCCTTTTTAAAGCTTTTAGAATGAATGTACAAAAAGTTTGAAATTTGCAGGTCTCTTACTGATTCATCTCGAAAATTGTGAAGATTATGTGTCTGTTCTGGGCATTATCAACTAACTCTTTTTTAGATTAAACTTAACATGCCAAATTAAGCTATTGATTGCCAAGAAAGAAATATTATGATATTGAAAGATGGGAAACCATTTAAATTAATTAGTTAGAATAATATGATTAATGATGTTTTGAGAAGTTTTTTACATTGTTTTAATTCTATTATGTAAATTTGAAATTTCTAAGCTGTCGCATCTTTCTGCATGTTAACAACTTGTTTCTTTCAGTTGCGCATTAAAGGTGACACAACATTGTTGTTTTCGGACCTCTTTTTTCTAAAATTTTCAATTTATTTTAAATCCATTTTCAGATAGGAATATAATCAAGCCGAAATGTCTTATCCAGCATTAGTTGTTGTCATAATTCTCTTGCAAGTAGCATTAGTCGAAAATCTGGATTGTTTTACGGGACGTTTAGGTTTCGGTTTAATGTTTACCGAATGTAGCCCTAATATCAGTTATTGTGTTAAAGCGACAAATATTGACCCAGGTCATTTTGCATATTTTAGACAAATAATGATGAAGTTATCTCAGATTATTTTGTATATTTTGATTAAAATTTTTTGACAAAACTTCATCGATTTTGCTATTGCAAATAAACTAATTGAAACAGAAATTTTTTGCATGAAAATATTAATATGTATCAAAATAGAGAATGTCTAAATATGTAATAAGTCATTGCCAAGATACGTTAAAAATTTCAATCATTATGCATTTTGATATGTTGGAATATCATTCCTTTCAAACTTTCAAAATTTCCAATTCATATAAATCTACATGAATTGCATGAATTACGTGAATGCATCATTTTATACGAATTAAAACGATGACTTGTCACAATGAGAAAAAAAATAAATAGATGAGAATAATCATCACATAAATTATAAATAAAAAGAAATTAAATGTAATCTTTTCATTATTTTTTCCAGAATATGGCCGTGTTATTGATAAAGGATGTGATATGGAAAATTTTTGTCATGTTAGTTAAAATTCTTGTTCTATTTCAACAGATATAATTTTTTTGTTTTCTTTTTTCGTTCAAAGCTTCATTTGAAAAGTGTAATAACTTTTTAAAAGATAAAAATTTGCCGAGATTTCGCATATAAAAATTAGAATTTTTTATTATTTTCTTTTTTCGATGGTTATTTTGGGCTATTATTTGATGAGATTTTATAAATAAGATTAAAATATCATTCATAATCTTATCGTTTTCTTTTCTTGGCTATTTTTTGAATAATTCAGGCTCTTGGCTCACGTTGTCTACATAATAACTTCAACGATATGGAACTATGCTGCTGTACATCGAGTCTTTGCAATGGCTCGATGTCGCATTTCTATGATTCGAGATTTTCGTTAATTATTGCACTAATTATTGTAGTCTCAAACTTATTAATGATATCAAATACCATTTGTTTGTAAATGATGCAAAATTTGAACTCGTTAATAAATCCGTAGTAATAAGTGGTCAGAAATCATTATCGAAAAAATAAGCAGGAATTATAATCGAAAATGATTCAAATTTTAATATTTCCAAAATTTTAACAAAATCGATATTTTCTCTGCAATTTTGCTTTATAATACAAATGAAAATGGTAAATTTTTGAAGTTTTTAAATTTTACATCATTACGTCTTTCATTTTAAGCATGGTATGCTAACAAATTTTTGATTCTTAAATATATCAGAGTTGGAAATATACTATTGGTTCTTCATTCTTTTTATAAATAAAATTTAAAAAAATTTTTTTTCTTTTATAATGATATAAAACTAAAAACTTTTATGAATAAATTAAACTATCTCCAATTTTTGCTTGAATCTAAGCCATTTTTTTATGTATAATAACTTATTTCACTATTATTTGTAATAACAGTCTCAAACTTTCTTGAATTTTTTCTGCGAAATTTCTAATATGAAAATAAATGGAAATCTTAGTAAAGTTGGGAAAGATTGAAAGGAAAAGTTTTATTGTCAAACATCGTACATTCATCCACCCTTTAATATAGCTGATTCATAAATGTCACCAGATGACATCCATTTATAAAACGGCATGTTCGAAAGCAATAGTGCAATAGTCATAATTTCGGAATTTACAGCTTTTTTAGAATTAAAAAAAAATTGCTATTTAAACCGGAATTGCTTTAATTTTTGGGTAAAGTTTACTTAAACTTTGAGGAATTACTTTTCTTTTACTTTTTATCAAACTTAATTCTTTAAGGCAGTCATTTCAATGAATGTTTTGGCATTTTTATCAGTGTGATAACGCATGACACCTCTTATTTTATAATTGATGATGCTTAACACATTTATCATAGTGATCAATTGCAAAATAGTCAAGTTTTCGAAAAGAAAATATTTTACTTATCTGCACATCAATAAACGTAATCATGGAACATATATGCATATATGTATATTTTTTTTCTTGCGAAGTCAAAAATTGATAATGGTATCGTTTTATTAATCAATTCATCTTAATTTTTTGTCAGGAGCAAAAAAACAAACTGTAGCTTTAAAATTTTGAAAAATTTGACTTTTTCTTTTGCTGTGTTTTTTAACTAGTACTTTATTAATTAATTTACTTCAAATTTTTCGAATTTTAAATTTAAATAGAATATTCTGGTTGTTTAATCAATCCTGATGATATGTTTTTCCACCAGTAGTTTGGTCACTCAAAATTTTCCGAATTTTAAATTGAATTGATTATTTATTTGTTTAATCAATCCTGATGATTTGAATCTGTATAAATTATTGCTTTTTCATCTTGGAACTATTCTTAATATATATAGCATATAAATGAAAATAAAGCGAATGTTTGGAGCTGTTTTTGATATTATCCATTTGGTCTTGTTTTATCACCTGTTCCAGAAAAGCACTTTCAGGATGATGATCCGAAGCATTATAGTAGTGGCAGCAGCACATCCTCATCTCCATACAATTTCAACTTACTCTCGTTTTTAATCAACCATTTTGGCTTTAAATTTTCTGGATTCTAAAGCTAATCTATCACTTCTACCATTTAAATCTAAGCTGTCACTTATCACATCTATCATTTGCTTTGGATTTTCCGAATTTTATATCTAATCTATCATTTCTTATCATTTAATCATTTTGAGCATTAAATTATTTAAAAAAAAGGAATTTTCAATCTAAAATAGCTACATATTGCCAAGACATTATGAAATAAAATTCATCAATTTAGATTATATTAACTATCATCTAATGGATGAATACGGATGCTATATGAGACAGCATTACTTTTAAATTTAAGTTACATTTTTTAGAATAAAATGAATTGCAAACTTGATAAAAATGTTTTATAGTTTAATCGCAATAAATTGTGGTAAAGATATAGAGCATAAAAAAGTTGTAATGGAATATTACGAATTCAAATAATGGAATATTTCAGAATGGCTGATTTCAAGATTTGGATCAAATGTCACTAGAAAATGTCAATGGATCTGTTTACTTTTTTGAAATATCTTACATCCGTTAAAGGCAGATAAATCATTATTTTATAATAATAATCGTTTATATCGCGTAGTAAAAAAAAACTGTTGGATTTTCGAAATTGCTTTTAGTTAATTATGCTAAAATTTATTTTCTATCCATTATCAATACTGGCAATATTTGTAACAGCAAGTAATGCATTAAAATGTTATGTTGGGCGACAATATTTCGGCGCTTTGGGTAATGGTGGATCATTCGCCGATGTCCTGTGTCCTGCAGCATCAAACTTTTGTCTCAAGAGACACTTTGCAATTCAATGTTAGTTTAGAAACTTGAGATGACATTGAATCAATAAATATATTTTACAACATACATATTTTCATGACAAATATCAACATTATCCGATTATTCATTGCAGCATAATTTTCATTTATATTTGTTACAATCTTGCCACCGGATCTGCATGCATTAGAATCCAGTCATACATGATAAAAAAAAGAAATCAAAATTATCAATTTGAATTGACAGTTGTTTCAAATCATTTCAAAATCAGATTTATTCTAGTCTTCATTTTCGTCCTCAGAATTTCGAAAGCATAGTATTTTAGATTTTCTGAAACTTTCAAATTAAACAGTGGTTTATTTTTAAACCTCTCTTATTTAATTATACTTGTTTATTTACTCATTTTAATCAGTAAAACTAGGCCTAATAGTGACAATATGGGAATGCATCAAAGATAAAATGAGGAGTTTCCCGAGATGATGCTGCTATCAGGACTGATCGGATTTATTAATTGATAAATAAATTAAATGAAATAACTTTAGAAGCTGGCACCATAAACTTGCTCGGAAAGATTATATGTGATACTTTATCCGACATTATCATTTGAAAATTTATTAACTAAATAATTGAAACAAATTCAACAATCTTTTATTTTTTAATGATTTTCACAAATTTGAATTTTTTTATAATTTTTATAGAAAGAAAATCAAAAATTATTTTTTTACAGACAATGAAGATATCGTTGAAAAAACGTGCGACCAAAACTCGCAGTGTTACGTAAGTTTATTATTTCAATTTTAGTTATATATCTCTCTGAAGTCTCAATCATTTCACTATATTATCGTAGTGTACATAGATTACAGTTATGATAATTCATATTTTTCACTAATTTAAATTTTTTCATAATTTTTATAGAAGAAAGTGAAAAATTTTTTTATAGACAACGAAAACATAATTGAAAATGATAATTGATGAAATTTTGATAAACACTGATTGATTGGAATAGCATTAAAACCTGCCATTCTGAGAATTCTTATATTTTCCCATTTATATCCATCACCTGATGTTTACTTTTTGCACGTGGAAATCAATCAGTAATCTTTCTTTCGTTTTTGTTCACAAACTTTATTATGATATACATATTTCCATGTGCAAGAAATGAAAAATATCTTTTCATCCTTATTGCTGTTGGCAAAAAAAAAAACAAAAACAAAATCGACCAGTAATTGCATCTTTTACTATAGCTGTGATTCAGATATATAATCAAGTCAATTTAATGAGATCAATCAATAATTATATTTCTGGTTATAATCGAGTTTTTGACATATGATTAAATTAATTAAAAAGATTATTTAGTAATTATATCTTTATTATGACTGATATTTAGGAACATGTATACTTTTCAACTATAACAAAACGACATAATTACTGATTGGTTTTCTTAAATTGATTTGATCATAAACTAAACCTGTCAATTTAATAAAATTATTCAGTAATTACACTTTTCTTATTATAGTTGAAAATATATATCTAAATCTCAACTACTTTAAAAAAATATAATTACTGATTGATTTTATCAAAACTAATTTGATCACATGTCTAAACCTTAGTTGTAATTGGAAATATAATTATTGACTGACTTCAATTAATTTATTGGTCGTACATAAATATATGATCAAATCATTCATCTATAAGCGAATTATTAATTAATTTGCAGAAGGTTGGCAACGGTTGTTTCTACGATCCGAATAATATGGCGGAATATTGTTGCTGTGATACAGATAGTTGTAATGGAGCAACTACTATCACTACTAACGTTTATCACTTTGTGATAATTGCTTTTTGCTTCATTTGCACGACTTTCATACATATGTTATTCTAAAAATTATTTTCGCTTGTAAT
This sequence comes from Onchocerca lupi, assembly GCA_028564675.1. Taxonomy (NCBI): domain Eukaryota; kingdom Metazoa; phylum Nematoda; class Chromadorea; order Rhabditida; family Onchocercidae; genus Onchocerca; species Onchocerca lupi. The sequence continues at coordinate 76,651 of JAOVVO010000080.1, read as the reverse complement.
TTTCTAAAATAATTTTCAAATGAATTTTCATTCTTCATTTTTAAATCAAAATTTATTAAAGCTAATTATTATATAAACACATTCAAAAAATCATGGGAAACCATTAAATTAAAATTCGTTAAAGCATTGTATTTTTATATAAAATTAGAAATTTAACGAAAAGAAAAACTTATTTTTTAAATTTCATATAGTTTGAGGTGTTATATAATAATGCTTCAACAATTTTTGATTTTTTTTCTTGCTTACTTCAAAACAATTTTTAACTCTAATTTTCTGCTAACAAATTTTGGAAATTTGAAAAAAATCATTGTTTTTATGATTGATTATAATCTGAAACTGCCAGATTCGAGAGTAACTTAGATGACATATTTGTTTCGCTCTTTGATTTCTATTTTCGATGCCAAAATCTTTTTTGAAATATATTGCAACATTTAATTGTAATTCCAATTGAAGTCTATAAAATTTATTTTGTGGGAATTGCTGATTTTTATTTCTAACTATTAATGAAATCCCGTAATATTATATTATTTGTATGCTATTTTTTATTGTAATATTACCTGTAAATTTTATTATATATTGTGTTTTGATTTTAAAAAATAGCTTAGTTGCAAATATATATATGAAATTTTGAATAAATATAAAATCGAAATAGAGGAAATTAAGGAGTTCTTATGGAAATTCCAGCTTAGATAACAGCGGTTGCATGGTGTTGAAGTATATTGATACTTATTCCTAAAAGCTTTAACCAGGTGATGGCTGGAGACTGGAAAAAAATAGTTCGAATTGTTAGTTAGTCTTAATAGAACATTGGATTAAAAGTAATACATTAGAGGTTTTTTTCACGATCATGCTTGCTATTATCTAGAGTGGCGTAGTCATCTATGCAAATTCGAATTAAATTAATTTGTAGCAAATCAATCAGTTGAAATTATCACAAGAAATTAATTTGGCAAAATTGATGACAAAAAAGTTTATCACTCAATAATTAACCATTATTTTTCATTTAACATCAATTAAAGTATTGTCGAAATATTCGATTGAAAACAATCTTGACAAAAAATTTTGCTTTCACCAACATTTTTACGAAAAACTTTATTGATATAATCCATAAATTGGTAATATGTGAATTAAATTGTATCATTTCGTAAATGAAGAATATTCACTCAAAAAACAGTATCATGAATATCGATTAATGTCAAGATAAAGAGATTGTGATAAAAATACTTAAACAATTTTAAAATGCTTCGAAATTTTCAAATACCTCTATTGCATTCATGGTTTGCACTTATTCGGAATCACTCCAGAATTCTGAAAAAGAAGACTTTCTTTCTAAAAATTAAACTTGGAGGAATGAAGAAAAAGCAAAGATGGAAAATTTCAGTTGATTATAAACCAGATATAAATATATAATAGCACGGAAAACAATTTCCTTGAATTAAGCTTTAAAATTCTGGCTAAATTGAAAACTTTCATTTACACCATACGTTTTTTTTTTCATAAAATTTCATGATGAGTTAATTTCTTTTTCAAGACGTTCAAAAAATGGTAAAATTTCTTTATTAAATGATTGAAAACTAGCTTCATTGGAAAGGCAGTAATTTTTTAACCTAATTTCTAGAGTTCAGGAATAGAAGATATGCTGACCTGACTTTTGAAAAAAAAAATTCTTCTAAAATTGAAATTAGATGTAATCGATGTTCAAAGATAAGAAATTTAGATGTAATAATTATGTTTATTTTAGTACTCAGCTCACTTTACTAAATTGCATAAAACTTATGATCTTTAAGTTTCATTCTCGGATAAATGTCAAAATATCATTTTTTTTCTTTTTTCTTCTTTCTTTTCTAATCTTAGCGTTAGGTTTGCAACATTTAGCTTGACCATTCGATAACTGACATATAAAAATAAAATTATGTAAAGTTTAGCAATAGGATTATGAAAGATAAAAATGAAATTATGGAAAAGTAGAATTGTAGAGATAATTGAAGAATAAGAACTATTATTTCTATTTTCGGCTATCCAGTGCTGTTTGTATTCCAAAATATCATCTAAACCGGAAAGAGTTTGATTTAAAGGACGACAAATTAATTGGTCTAATTATTTCAGTTGATTTACAGGGTATTTTACCTCGACAGCATTACCCAACCGCAATATTGCAATATTCATTTCTATTGTCCTTAAATCAGTTGATATATTCATTGATTTTGCTAGATGGCAGTACCATCGCTGATCATATCAACGAAGAATAACGATAGAATGAATCATCATGGCAACTGATTTGGAAAACGAGAATGAAAGTTTGATGGAATGTGAAATTTCTCGATCACTGCAGTAAACATTTATTTCATCTATATCGTGGCATCACGATCAATGTAATAACCATCCATAGAACGATTGCGATGAATGTAATGGCAATGATTCCCAATATATCAAGATTATCCGATCAAGTTCATTGAGAAAATTGCAGTATTATTAACAGTGCAGCAGTATCGCTTGGAACGAAAATAGAATTAGCCCAAAAAGGATTATTATAATCGATAAGAAATTTTGAGATCTCATTTAAAGATAAAAAAGAGAAAAAAATTAATGTTAAAGTAGATAAGACTCAAATTTTCGAGGAATTGTGAAATTCTCTGAATTCAGAAATTCAAAAATTCAAAAATCCCTGAATCGGATGAAAGACTGAATCAAGAAATCTCGGGGAATCTCATAGATATGTTTTTATGCTGGTAAAAATTCTCAAAAAAAAAATGAAGAATCAATAGGATTCATGATAAAAGTAAAGTTAGAGGTTGAGGAAATAGCGAGACAGCACGAGAGCTATTTAGAACAGAGAATGAGAGCATATCAACAGCAGATCGGAATGCAAAAATTAAATTAGATTGGTGCAAAGTTCATTTTGTCGCCAAAATAAAGAAAAGTAGTACAATTTTTGGGGAAAAAAATTTGAACCTTTTTGGAGTACAAATAATGCATTCATAATCATACTATTGTTTAACCAGTTAAACGAAATCAATGAGAATTGTACATAAATTTATTACTGCATGAAAATTTTTTTTTGAATAATTTTTTTCACTATTTTGGTGACACCTTTGAAACTAGAAAAAAGTGAGAGAATGTACTTTACAGTGACAGAGTAAATATTGACTTTTCAACTAAACACTTCACTTGCAAATAAAATTATTTAATCCAGAAGCAGTTTTAGTTTTTCCGGATTCATATATGGTTCCAATGAAAATTCGTTTTCGACTTTTTGCTTAAACAAATATATTTCCTGTAATACAAGTAACTATTAAAATTATGCCGGTTCGAATTTAGATGTTGTTAAATTTTGAAGTAAACTTGGAAGTTCAGAAGTCAAAAGTAGAAAAAAAAAAAAGGTTTCGATTAAAATCGAGAAAAGATAGCAAAAATGTGAAGATGAAAAAGATAAAGCAAAGAATGTTGCGAAATTGGCACAGTAAATAGGATTTAAATAGTTCAAATAAATAGTTTTAGAAACAAAAGAACTGAAATTTTGCTATTGCTTATTTATTTAAATTTATAAAACTTCCTTATCGAACTTTTGAAGTTTTTGCAAATTATTTCTAAAATTTTGCAATAAGTTATTTGTAATTTCTTATCACCGAACTTTTGCACTTTTGAATAGTTTTAAAATATATTGTGGCTTTTATCAAGCATAAAAAGTCTCCTTTCATTCATAAAATTCCGTTTTTTTTTTTTATTTTTTATTTTTCTTAAATTTTGAAAAATTACTGATGAAAATATGAAATTAAAAATGAATAAATTTTTGATATTATTCAGAAAAAAAAAATCTTTTCTTTCCGTGCTTGATTTCTAAATTTGTGCGATTATTCCTTAATTAGCTCACCAAAGCATGCACATCGTAAAGACTTCAGATTCAACAAATGGTTGCATGAAACAACAGTAGTTTGAATAATTTCCAGGAAAATGATATAGGTTGCATTCGATTGACTGTATTATTATGTGAACTTAAAATCGCATTTTATCGATTATCCATCAGGTAACTAATTTTTTATTCAGCAAAACATATCTGCTGATATCGTCCATACCTAAGTAATAATGAAATAACATACTTTTTTCTTTGATAATTCCAAAGGAAAATTCACTGAATCAAATTGATTAAAAATTGAAGCTAAAATCAAATTTTCGCTTAATGCATTCATCGATGCAGATTGTTCTGAACAACTCATTGAAATCAACAATTGATTTAGCGTATTTAAATAAATCATTAATTTTCTTTCGATTCAATTAAGCAAAAAGCACTACTATCCACTTATTATGGAGAATTCTATTCTTATCAGACATCAGATCGATAATGATTATATACTAAATTCATTTAGCTAGTAAAATATCAGGTTCTGATTTCCGATACAAAAGAATCATATTTAGAATTATCGAGCTATAAAACAGGTGAATAAAATGATTGTTGAATTGTTGTATAAAAAGAAATAGAAGATTAAAAAATGAAATTTGCAATAATTTAATAAAATTCACAGAAAAGATTAGATAATTTACTAGTTTTTGATGCAATCTCATTCATTTTCATTATTGAACCTTTAAATTTTTTGTTTAAATTCTTCCATTTTAAATGCTAAAAGTATTTCACAAAATTGTAATTGGAATGCTTCATAGGTTTTTTTTTCTTACACAGCTTTTTTGAATGGTTCTGAATCATATAATTTTACCAGAAATTAGTGTAATATGCAAACAAATAGCTTACATTTGTAATATAAATTTTATTTCATTTACGAAAAACAGTTTTCCAACCACTCATCGAATGAATGCTAAAATCGAATAAATTGAATTTTTTTTTTTTTTTTACATTTCTTCTACTTGAATTTTAGAATAACCTATTTCATGAATAGAACATAGACATATTTGTTCGCTAGAGATACAAGCAGAGGTCAAAAGGTAGCAATGAAGATTGTGATAATTTTGGAAATAATTTAGGAGGAATTGCAAATTAAAGATTCGATATCATAATAATTATTGTATTTTATTTTGCATTCAAATTACAGAAATGTTTTTTTTTTTGCTGAAAAGTTTCGAAAATTTAAAGAAAAAGAATGAAATCGAGATTAAAAATCAGAAGTTGATCGCCTTACATATGAAATTAACATTAGTAATAATAAATTATACAATAATAATAGCTACAATCATAATAATAACAATAAAAATAATAATAATAAATTATAAGAAAATTAATTTTATAGAAATGTTTATTGATATGTTTTGGATGTGTCATTGAAATATATCAAATATCATTTGACATTATCACTATGTATATTTTAAAATGTTGAAAGATCTCTTTATTTATTTCATTTTAAATGAAATTGCATGATTTAATATTAATAATAAATTTTATTTCTGTAACAGTATTTTTTGGAATGATTGATATCTTGGATAATTCTGGATTTTCGATTCTTGAAGATCAATCAATTTTTCAGATATTTAAAACACTTATTTTCAAATAAGTGAAGTTTTTTCATCATTATGACAAATCATTCCGGATAGATTTTCAAGAAAAGATTTGTACTTTCAGTAAAAAAATATTCTTTTTAGCCTCACAATAAGTCAAATTGAAATTGGCGATTTATGTGAACAGAAATAAATTTGTGTTATAAGGATCCAGACAAAATGTGCTTCGCCTAAAATTAGATTAGACTTACTAATTTATAAATAGGAAATTTAGTGTGAAAAATAGCAACAACTGTTCCATCATTAATATAAATCAGCCTAATATTCAATTTCTGGCTTAATTAGATTATTCCAGTATTTCCGTACTTTTATTTAAATAATTTCTAAAAAATAGATCAGTTATCATTCAATCTCTCATGAATATGAAATCATTCAGACGCTTTCTGTTTTAGATTTCTTTCGCTAATTTTAATAATTCCAAGGTTTAATATCAGATTATATTGACGGATCACAAGTTGATTACGCTATAAAATCGCATACTTAGGTTTAATTTTTTATGAAATTTAAAATTATAGACTCAACTAACATTTAATTTCATATGAAATCCCAACTTAATTCAAAAAAATAATTTCATCATAATTCAAAAAATATCTTTTAGTTAATGTGTAAACTGCTTCCTCATATAATTACTTTTATCTTGAAGAGGTGAAGTAGCTCTAACAAAAGTTTTAATTTATTTTGATAGCATTCGTGAATTTAAATTGTAAATTTCAACAATTAAATTAATTTTATCACTTTTGAATGTAATTAGACTAGGGGTTTTCCAGAAACCGAATAGTTTGACAAATATTTAAAGATTTGATGTAAAAATAATTGAAAAAAAGTTTAGATTTCCATTTCAAATCAAGAATTTTATTTAAATTTTGAAATCTAAAGTAGCAAATTTATATGACAATCCATTTTTCTAGCAAAAACAATTAGTCATCAATGGAGAATTTCATGAAACATTTAGAAAGAATGACAGAGAGAGAGAAAGTGTATTGCAAATTACTCATTAATTAATTACAACATTGCTGAACAAAATTAATTCGTAAGGGGAGTATTTATCAGAACTGCTCTCAACCCCCATGACACCAGTTTTTAATTTTAATTTCTGTTTTCTCAATCTTTTTAAGCTCAGTTATATTTATTTTTGAAATAATCAATAAATACTTCATCTCAACGGAATTTTGCATCAATGGGAAAATTCCCGATGTGTTATTTATATTATATTTTCATAAAATGTAAAATTCATAATTGAAATTATACTTCAAATTTTTTACTAGGTAAATCAATTAGTATATCCAGTAATTATTGTTAAAAGAAATTTTAATTATATATCCGTAGATTAATCGAATTTAACTAAACAATTACTCATAAATGAAAATTATCGTCAAACTTTTTGTAAGAGAGAGAAAAATTTGTGCTAGATTTCAGTGTGACTCATTCAAATGTTGCAATTATCAGTTGCAAAAAAATTAAAAACTAATTAGGATTCTGACTTTGGCAGTATTTTTAGACATGAAAAATTATTATTCTTTTTTTGAAATTATTTTAAAATATCGTAAGCGAAGAAGGTATTTAAAAAGAAATGATAAACAAAAAAAGTTGTAATATATACAAATTTAGGAATGCTAATAATTTATTATTCATTTTTGTTCTGAAATATCGAAATTTCATTTCTATTTATATTTTTTGATATTTCCTTTTATCTGTTGGCGAATGATGATTCAGTTGCGAGCATTTTCTATCGATGTGTTTGAAATTGAAATCGTCAAAATCACTCTCCTTTTTTCTTTTTCCTCCTCTTTATCTTTAATTTTTTTGATGTTTACTTTTTTTTTCTTTTCACCTACTCCAGATCATTCCATAATTACTTTTTGTACCGGAATTATTATTTAAACAATTTTACAAAATAAATATACTTAGAAAGCAAGCCGAAAAATTACAGAAATATTCAAGATCAAAAAGTATTAAATATAAAATTTTATTCTATTAATGAACTGAATTTTATGATTTTTTGCTTTTTCTTTAACTATAATTTGTTAAATTTGGATTAATTTAATAATTCTTTGACAAAACTCTTAAAGTAAGAAATGTTGAAGGAAATTTTTGTTTTAACACAAACATTTTTTTTGTAAATGTGTGCCAATAGAAACTTATTGATCAATTTGAATGTTTTTTTTTTTTTTTTTTGTCTTCGTGAATATAGGGAAAGTTCAAAATTTGCGAAAAAAAAGCAAAAAAAAAAAAAATTATTGCAACATTATTTTCAGCCACAGCAGAAAAGAAATTATATTTTTTTGCAACTTTTTACAATTTTATTGAAATCCGTTAAACTGCCAAAGCCTTTTAAATTTGAATTATTCATAACACCATCTTTTATTACTGCTTCTCAAAATTTTAATACTTCCGTTATTGTTATTTATATATGGATGTATCATGGTTCCCTTATAAAGAATTAACCCGTGAAGCAGAAAAATTCCTTTTTTTTTTTAATTTTTCTCTTTTTTAAATCCCATAGAAAAAAAATTTTCATACTTTAAGCTTAGAAATTCAATAAGATTGTGGACAAAATTCATATGTTACTAAAAAAATTTTAACAGTTTTAAAATCAAAAAAAAGAGAAAAGAAAAGTTCAAATTTAGCAAATAAAAATTAATCGGAAGTGGTATAAAACAAATTTAGAAAAGGGATAAATAAAATTAGATGGATAAAAATTAAAAACGGTAGATTTTTATTTCTCTCCTAGATTACATTTTTGTTTGTTTGAAATTAATATTCTACTCCTTTCAATCTTTGACACCATGTGTCTTATTTTTAACTATACATCTCACAAATTATAACAGTCTATAAATCTCTTAATTTTTAATGCTATTGTTTTTCTTTTCAATCTTTGTCATCATTCAGATCTTTGAAGTCTTTGAAAGAAATCTTACAAAGCAACTGATATTATCAACTTTTTTCTTTTTTTTTCTCAGTCTTTACCAATCGTTAACAACTATTCATTTTTTTGTAATGTCATATTTTGCCATTTTTTTGCCAAACTGTTGACAAGATTATCAATAGACAAGATTGTGATTCATCATCAACTTCCAGTTTTTGATAGAATTCATGCAAAAGTTGTGATATTATTCAATTCATTATAAATATTTTAAATTATCGCATTTAGAATTTTTATAAATTAGCTAAACTTAGATTCAACTACTTAATTACTGTCTTTCACTCAATTTAGCAACGATATATTTTCCAGTATCGTTTATCTGAAAATCAATAAATTTCTATTTAATTTCAAAACCAACTTTTTGATAGGAAAGAAAAAAATGAAACGTTTTGAAAATAACTGTTTTATTAGAAAACAACATAAACAACAAAAAGTACAGAAAATTTTTTGTCCTAAAATAATTGAAGAATTTCAGTCAAATGAATCAAAAAAATTGATGTTGAAAAAAGTATGGTGAAAAATCAGTTCTGTTAATTACTTTACTATTTTCTAATATTGATGGAACATGACGGATAACAAAATTCTCATGACGAGAAATAAGGAAAAATTTAACAAAGCAAATTTTTCAATCTCTCATGTATTTTAAATGTAAATGAGGTAAAGGAAATAAATGAGCCTTGCAAAAATTTTCAAAATACTTTTTGGATGTAAAATTTAATTTTGCATCAATATTTTTCCATGCATAGTCTTTGCCTCATTTTTTTTTCAAATTTCATCAAAAATTTTTAGAATTAGAAGGGAAGAATCTTACATAAAAGTTAAAAAAAAAAAAAAAAAGATGAATTTTTCGGATGAACAGTAATATTGCTGCAATTACAATCATAATTGCATCAATATTACTTTCATCCAAAAATTGGAAGATTTTTTTTTTCATCATTTTTCTCATCAATATTAATTTTATCCGAAAAAATTCAACTTTACCATCATTTTTCCAGAGAAAAAAAAAACATCCAAAGAGATGAAGAGTCTTTTTTCTTTGGGATTCATACAGGTGTGAAGCAAAGAATAGCATAATGAAAATAGGGTGGCGAAGAAAGAAGAAATGAAGGTATGTAACGGTAAATAGTAGACAGTAGCAAAAATGGCAATGAATCATTTTTGAATTGTCAATAAAAAAAAGTTCATCGAAACATTTTTCTGTCGTAAAAAATTGATGGAATTAAAAAAAAAAAATGGCAGATTTACAACTTTGCTTCTTTTTTTTTTTTCATTTCGATCACATTTATATATAATACATGTAAATTGCTACTACTTCAATTCCTTCATCATAAATTTTCGATGAAATTGGTCTCATATATTATAGTGCAAAGCATGCATTGCACTTTTGTGCAGTAGCATGCAAACATGCAAGTTATTTTCAATGAAAGTAAAATATACAGACTTTAAGCAGAAATGAAACTGTAGCTTATAAAATAATGCGAATCGTATTTTGCTTTGGTTCACTAAATATTTATTATGCTTTTGTACTTTTTCGATGTCAGATTATTTGCTATTCTTGGGTGAAAAAAAAAAGTCGATCGGTAATTCTGTTTTTAAATACACATTAGTCAAAAACAGAACTACTGATCGATTTTCTTCAATTTTTGAATGTAAAAATTATTTGAAATGACACAATTATTGGAACTTTTCCCAAAATACTTTTTTTCTGAAATTGCGACATCAGCAATATGTTTACTTATTGCTCTTTCTCTTATTGTTCTACGTTTTTTGTTAACTAAACTCAAGAAACTATTTGTTCTGATGCTTTCTAAAAATTTTATCAAAAGATCAGAGTGGTGCTGATAAAATTTGAAAATGAAGAGGTGAATTGCATGGCTTTGAATATGTTATTAGCTGTTCGAAGATTTATAACGATAATCACTCAATTGCTATCAGCAACACTACCAGCATGATCATCAATATCATTATTATCATCATCATTATCATAATATCATTGTCATCGTCATTATCATAATTATTCCCATCATCGCCATCATCATCATCATCATTATTATTATTACTCTTATTATTTCCATTGTTCATTATCATTGTCGTCGTCACCATCATCATCAGTTTCATTTTCTATCTCTTTTGATCAGATTTTTGCTTATTATTAGCTCGAAAATATGGTTATTTCATCAATTAGTATTCTGAAATAGTAATCTTTTTGAAAAGCTAAAAATCAGTGTGGCTTGTAGAAATTAGCCTGTAATTATTCGATCTTTCCTCTCTTAAAGTTTCGCTTTTCTTTGAACAATTCAACACTACCGTATTTTGTGTGCAAAATTTTTCGTTGCCTTTCTCTTACCTTAACAACCTTTTAATTTATCCACTCATTTCTATTCTCCTACTAATCTATTTGTTTGCCTAATTTCCTCACTTATTTTATTTACTTATTCACTTATTTCCTATACTAATTTTCATTTAAAGCATGAAAATATCTGTCCAATTAGAGTAGAAAAAAATTTCTTACCAAACATATTTCATCTTTTTTCATTACACTTTTTACATTCTCACAAAAAAATAATATTTAATGATTTCAACTGTTTGAGATAATATTTTTGATGCGCAAACTTTAGTACAATACTAAAATGTCAAGAAAAATATTTCAATTCTATAATACCGAATCAATTTCAAAATATATCCAAGTGATCTATCGAATATTCGGCAATAATCAAAAAAAAAAAAAAAAAAATTCCAATAAAGAGAATATTTTCATTTTTGATGAATCATCTATAAATATCAATGTTTAACAATATTTATTGAGAACATATGATCTCGAGAATGATGCAACTCATTGACAACTTTATATCACTTTTCTGTCCCTTTTTGATGAAATTTCAAAAAAAAAAAAATGTTAGCTGTATATTGTAAATTTCGCTTCGGGTAGCATTTTTTCATAACATAATTCTATATTTGTTCTTTTTTCCATATTTTTTGTATTTTGAAATAACGAATGATAAATTTTCAGAAATAAGCATTGAATAATAGAAAATGATTGTAGTATGGCTATATTGTAGCGATTTTTAGTAATAAACTTTAACTTCATATTTTCTATGGTTTAAATTACTTCGTTCTTTCTTACAATTTCGTTTCCTTTTTATATTTGTTATAGTTTCGATAATTTTCATTATTTAATGCTTTATGAAATAAACTATTCATATTTTATTTCCAAGATGGATATATGATTTTATTTTTATCAAATTCAACTTGGAAAGGTCATCATATTGTTTGATCAAAAAATATAACAAATCGACGTATTCAAAAATCAATTCGGAAAGCAAAAGTACATTTTAATTTTGAGCAGAATTGAAGTGACCTAACATCCGCCTAACTAATTAATGAGTTTAACCAATAAATGAATTTAAAGTGTTTCCTTATTCGACGATCTGTTATATTATTTTATCTTTTGGAGAACTAAAAAGGCTGAACCAGTTTCTTTGATTTCTAATTAGTAATATTCAATTTTGGTCATCCTATCATTTGCATTCCAGCATAATTTGATTTTATCTAATCTAATTGAAATTCAATTAAGTTTCATTTTTAAAATGCTGAATTCATCGTAGAACAAATTTCAAAAAATTCCAAAGATTATTTCTGAAGTAAAAATTATATACCGATGTTTTATATTCATTTCCAATTCTCTTTAATAATTGTAAGTTTTTAATTTTTCAAAAATGATTATATTGACAATTCTGATGATCAAAAATAATTATATTGATAATTTCTACAACTCTTATTTGTTTATTGAATAACAATAAATTAACATTGTTTACATTCGATTGATTTAAAAAAAAGAAAAAAAGAAAAGAAAAAACAGAATATTTGCTTTAATATATTAAACGATATAATAAGCAACGATTATAAATGCTTAAATTAATTGTTTGCTGTAAAAGTTTTTATTTACTTGGATATCTTTTTCTTTTTTTTTCAGAGTTGTTTGAATATCTGAAGTATCAGTCTACTCTGCTTGAACAAGAACAAACAAAAAAAAAGAAAAAAGAAAAAAGCGAGAGGTAATGTTAAAAAAAGGATCAGTTCGCTGAGATGAATGTATGAACCTTCGACCTGTCGACTTTAACATTTTAGTGCCTGCTTTTTTATTGCAATTAAAGACATCCTATGTCATTTATCACGGTGAGGAAATTTTCATCAATTTATAATGTCATCGGAATATTCATCACGTCAGCCGTTAACTTACTTTCTTTGAGTGTTCCGCTATTCCGGATAGCACTATTGATTGAATGAAGTGTTGCGGGTATTGGGCAATGCAACTGGTTGAATTTGAGTCCCTGGTGTTCCGATTAATGAACCGGTTGCGTGGGAGATTCCGGATGTTTGTGATGTAACTGCTTGAATGAAATGTTCCGGCAACATAATTTGTTGAATGCTTTTTGCAGGAATCTAAAGTTCCAAATGATTCGAAATTTTCATATTAATACGATATTAATCGTTAGGAATGATGAGATTCTGAGAGAATTCGGTTTCTACATGAATCATTTTTTCAGAAACTATTTATTGGAGTGTGAACCATATTCAGTTATTATATTAATATGACCATTTGATAAAATTACTAAATAATTCTAAAAATCATTCTTTCATTAATTGATTTAATTTGACAAAAAATTAGTTGATTCCAGATATGCGTATATTTATTAGCATATTGATAACACTGATTGGTGGTACCAATGCGCTATCATTTTTGACCGGTGAATGGACAGAAAGTATGAAACAGTTCTTTCGTGAAACGCAGCAAAAAATTGATGAAAAGTCGAATCAATTTTTGAATGGTTCGTTAAATTTTCATCTTTAATTGTTTAAGAAAAAAGATCAATCTTTGCATTATCAAATATTTTATTTTATGCAAAGCTTAGCGAATCCTCTTGGAAATCATTTGATATTCCAAGTTTCTTCACATTCATTTCCAATTATCACTTAATCATTTTCTTTTCTGTTCTATCCACAAAATTATTCTCAAACTTTTAAAAAATTAATAAAATTATCTCTGTTCTTTTTGTTTTTATTGCAGTTGCATAAGCAATTGATCACTTTCTCATCTCCTTAGGCATTTAAATTATTCAAAATCTGCAATCTTTTTGTATTCAGAAAAAAGCATCCCAAAAATTTGCAAAACGGATGCATTTCTATTTTTAAATTATCAAATAAATTAGCAAAGTCCAAATTTCAAAGCAGAAGTTTAATATTTCTATTTGTTACAAAATGAATAATTCTTTTTGGTCATTTGGTATTGCTATGAATTGAGGAATATGTCATTTCATGATCGGAAAAATAAAATTTTGTTGAAAGCAAACGAATACAATTGTCTATATGTAAATAATTCCGTTCCATTATCATCATTGCATTCGAAATGTACTTTATTCTGTTATTAGAACATAAATTTTCTGAATTGAAAAAAAAAAGGTTAACCATGCATAAATAGCAACAAACGCTGCTTAAATCTCAATTTATAAAATTTATATGAAGCTATTTAAAAAAAACTCATGTCACTTACAAGTGAAAGCAGTTAAATAATCAAATTTCAATTGGTACAGTGAAATAAAAACTTAGACAGTGAATTTTTGCAGTAATCTTTGCTAAGAAATAACTCAAATGAACTGATGTTATTTTTTGCAGTATTATCTGTATGCAGTAATTAAATCTAATTAACTTAATCGAGAATAAGGTCTCAGTTTCCTGGTCAAACTTAATTTCTTCGATTTCTGATTTTTAAATTTTTTCAGAGCTTGGTGAAAAACTTAATACTGCGCAGAATTTTGTCGAACAATCAAAGGATGTTTTTAGTACGGTTGCAAAAAATTTGAAAAATGGTGGTGAAAAATTGAAAGATGCGGTAATGAAAACAGCCGAAAAAACGCTGCGTGGAGCTGGTGATGAAGTGATTATTTCTCATTCGTAATGTTAATTTTCTTTCCGAGATGAAATGAAATATCGTTATTGCATTTTAACTCTAATCCTATTTTCATAGTTCTTTCATTAATTTAGCGATATAATGGAGGCTGAGGGACAAAATAACATGGTTATTGCATTGTTTTCTATGATTACTAATTAATTAATAACTAATTCGATTTTATTGTACTAATTAAAAAATTATGGGTTACGAATTAAATTAGTTAGCATAAAGATTCATTTAAGAACTGTATTTGCAATAAAATATGTTGTATAGTGAAATAGATTAATTTTTTACATATCTGAACATAATTTTATGGTTTGTTCTTAAAAATTATCACATAAATTAAGGAGAAATAATATTTTATTAATTAAAATATTAATCATTATATATTTTCTGATAATATTTGTATGATAATATCGAAATTTGAAAAAAAAGTATACGAATCAATAATCAGGTAAATAATTTAGGTTGAAGGCTTTTTCTCTGAAGTACCAAATCGTGTCAATGACGGTTTTGATGAAATTCTCACAAAACTTGGAGAAGCGTGCTCATGGATTTTGAGGAATATTATTGCTCCAATATTATTCATTATTATACTACTTAGTCTCATCTATATCTTCATTATTTCAGGGTAAGAAACATTATTTTTTATCTTCGTTTTCCTAATATTTCTGATTCCTTTCCAATTTAATAAAAAGATTTGTTCAATTGAAAATTATTCAACCCACGTAAACTAGATTTTTCAATAAAATATTTTTTATTTTGTAATTTAAATGTGTATGTGATACGCGAAGATTATTCAGTATGATGTGTCAATTTACGCATATGCATTAATTTCTTAGAGATAATATTCAACAATTCTCTATGCATAAAAGAGCAAAATTATCAACTATTCAGTATATTATGGTTTTAAGCATATCATAACTGCATTACTAATTTACATCTATATACAATTTCTTAAAAGATAACATCAGAAATCAACTGCGTATAGAACAATAAATTATTCAAATGATATGGTTTCTGAATGTTGCATTATACATGAATTTACGCGTATACTGCACGTACACGTGAATTTACGAGTATGATAAATTTCTTGGAAGATAATATTTATTTATCATTCTTAATCTAAATTCTTTATCAATTGTGATAATAAAATAACATATGGAGTTAAGTAATATTTTTTCAATTTATTGCTAAATTTATCAAAAATATACTACACAAAGTAAAAAACTAAAAATATGATGCCAAACTATAACGCTATGTTTGGGATGAATTTTGTGAAAAATTACTTAATACTTAATTATTTAATTAATTTGCAATTATTTATTCATTTGTTCGTTTATTTATCAATTTGTCGAGATTATTTATTAAACTGACTAATAGTTCTGATAGTCTTACTACATTCCAAAAATAAATTATCAATTGAAGAAGACTAGCACTTTCAGCAAATAATTTTTGAAATAGAAATTATTCTTAATATTTTCTTCATAAATGCCTTTTATAATTGATTGAGTATTTTTTTCCTCAACTAATTCTAACTAAAGGTTTGAAAAAAAGAAGTTGGAAAATAAATCATCTTGATAAGTAATTGTTGAGTGATCCACAAATACTGGATATACTCCGTCAATTCTAACAGTGCTGTAATGTAGCTGTTGGTCGTCGAATCATGATATTAATGGGATAGTTTCCAATTAGATATTTGGCATAAGCTATTTTTGATAAAACTTAAGCTCAGTACAGTGTCCAACATATGATCATTAGAAAATTAAATCTTGATGAAAGTGTAGCATTTCAAATTAAACTATCATGCAGTCCCGATGATTCTGCCATATTGATTAAGTAATTTATCTGAATTTCATCTCAGATTCGTCATAATTCTTAATATTGGTTAAGTGATTCTCGTATCAGACTTTCCCCTACCCATCTTTCCAAATTTTTTGTACACATATCTTTTTTTTCAAATTAATTAACAGCTCAAACATATATGATTAAATAATTAAATCTTAGTCGAAGCGTAGCATCTCAAGTTAATTAAATAGATCAAATTAAGTAATTAAATGTTGATGAAAGCGTAGCATTTTAAATCAATTAAATGGACCATACAGTTGTTTTTTCAAAAAACTTTTGCCAATATTCAAAAAAATTTTTATAAAAATTGGTTTAAAATATATCTTTTTATTTTTTAAGATGTTGTGGCTGTTGCTGTAGCACATTGCTATCACATTTTGGCTTAACATTGGGTAACACATTCAAACAATTGAAAAAAGGTGAACATTTGCGACAAGGTGATCGTATCATTGTACTTCGTGATTTGGAAACTTCTATACCGTTACAAGGGAATGAATCACTCAGTAACAGGCAAATACTAAAAGATATACGTATTTTGAAGATTTAATGATTCGTTACCTAATTAATTAATTTTGAGGTAACGAATCATACAGTGGTACTATATACCGTAATATTTTAGTGAATTCTTTTTGGCTATTATTGTATATATTGTATTGAATATTCATTTATTTTATTGTTACATTATCACGAAAAAAGAAAAAAAAATTTCTATTGTGATGTTAAAGTATCTAAAAGGTTTTTGCAATGCAATTTAAACAATGAATATTTTTGATTTTCTTTTAAAATTACTTGATATCAAATTTTTCAAGTTCAGGTTTTGTGTTATTTCGTAATTCATCAGTAATAAATCATTAAATTAGCAGATAAAAATAAAAGAGTGCTGTCAGAAGATTAGAAACTTAATATCTGTCAGCGGTTTCTATTTTGAAGCAATGAAACACTCATTAGAAGGTGCTTCAGATGCTTTCGTTGCACAATGAGAATCCCGAAATCGATCTATCTATTGTGATACTTTATTTTTCAGTACTAAGTAAACTCCATGCTTGTTGGTTCATTGTAACTTATGAATGAAAACACTCTGATAAAACCAGAAAATTAGTAATCCTTTATGTGATGACAGATGCATATCATATTTAACCTTGTTTTTTTCAATTCTTTTCAATTCATCAATGTACTTTTATCCACAGTTCGTTTCAGAAGGACTCGAATTTTTGTTTTTATTTAATTTCAGCAAAATTTTCAGGAAATTTAGAAAGACACAAATGATTTATTTATCTTATTTGGTTTCAGGAAATTGGAACTTTAAATTAGTTGTACTTTAATAATACAATGATATGTTAATTTATATCATAGTAATGAAGGTTGGATAATTTTGAAAGTTAAAAAAAAGTGTTCAATAATTTGTTTTAAAAAAACTGAATAATTTATAAGTTTTTCTCAATTTTTCTCTTTTTTTTTGTTTGTTAAAATGTATTCGATTATTCGCTTCTTTTTATCATTTCAATTCATTTTTCTCACTTGTTCTCTCGTTTTTCCCTATTTTCTTTCTTTTATAAATCCTTCGATTATTATTTTCCCAAGTTGTGAATAATCCCGGAATCTTTTATGTTTTAGGTGTTCCGTTCATCACTTCGTATGGAATTGATTCCGGCTGTGATAATTTTTGTTATTTATACGCTTACTATTTTTATTAAATTCTGTCAAAATTTTATAAATAAATTTATTTTATGCATCCAAAAAGCAATAGATACAACTGAAATATCAAAGAGAGGAAAAAGAAATTAATTATAAAGATACTGTACCGAAAAGCTGTTTCTATCGATATGAGTACCGTTCAATTGCTCTTCAATTCCTGGTAATAAACTGAGGAAAACATTTTTTACTGTTGTTAAACCAATATTTGTATGCGATGGAACAAGCAGTATGATGGAAAATTCTACGGCAAGATGAGGACCGCTGGAAAAAAGAAAAATCGAAAAAAGCAAATATATGCAAACAACAACAAAAAAAAATATCTTTTTGTTATTGTCGCAAATAATATTTTATCAGAATAAATTTATTTCAGTATTACCTGTTATATAAATACCATACGTAAACATTTTCAAGGTACGGCTGTAAAGATGACTGCTTAAGTTGGCTATCTATCTGAAAAAAGAGTTATTTGAAAGTTTGGAAATTTTTTAAAAGTTTAAATTCAAGAAAAAATTTTTTCTTGAGAAAAATTTTAGAAAGATCAAAAAATAAATAAGCCAAATGAGCAAAAAAACTAAATTTAAACATTTTGAAGTCTGATTCCAATCGTTTTTTACCCATCATTTCAAAAATTATAAATATAGATGGAAAGTTTCATAAATATCCAACACAGGCATCAATTTTAATATAAGAATGCCGAATCATGCATTCCGGTAACTTAGACAATTAAAACTAAACAAAGCAAAGGTAAAAGATGAATTAGACTGGTAGAGGGAAATTGTTGATTGAAATGTAACTTTTTGGATGATCTGAAAAATGATCATTTGTCCGGAATACATTTGCATTACCGTATTGCGATTGGAATATTATTGCCGGATTGTATCGGTAATAATGTGAAACATAATATTTACTAACAATCACTTTCAAATCATTTGAATCTCTAGAACCTTCAAGGTATTCAACGTACCGCATTCTGAATCTTCTGAGATGATTGACGATATTTGAAATGATTGTGAGTTACATAAGCTTCATCAGCTTGATTTAATATATACATCTGGCAGAGCAGTGTTCGTTTTTGAAGTCGATCTGATGGATATGGTAATGTTACAATGGCAGGTTTATATGGTGGCAATGGAGTGGGAAATGGTGGTGGAAAAGGTTGAAAAGTTAAATTGGGCAATGGAATAGGTTCAAACGTAGAATTGGGTGATAGGGTAGAAGTGATGAATGGATATGGCTTGTTTGTCGTGGATGATGACGATGATGGAAGTTTGATGATGAGCACTAAAAGAACGAAATTTTTATTAAAAACTTACCCTTCTAGCTATTTAGCTAGCATTAATTTGACAAAACTATCCTAACTTTCACAAGTGATCTATTCTGCAAGAATTATTCGAGTTTTCTATCTCATACTTTAGTTTATCAGCCATTTTATGTCACATAAACAATTACTCAACTTTATGTCTAATTCACTGAATCCTCAAGTTAAAGCAGTACAGTTTAATTTATAAAAAATTTAATCAAAGTTTTATGCGTCATATTTGGATCACCAATCATTTGACATCTCACAAGCAGTTCTTCAACATCACATCTAATTTATTAAATCCATAAAACAAAACTGCACGATTTTAATATCCCTCAGTCATGCTGCGTAAAATATTACTAATTTGCCAACTCTACCTGCTATTTAAATTACCATACTATAATAAATTGTTATTGCCGCACAAAAATCTAATCTTGCAAAACGATCTGTGAATTTTTCACGCAGATCTGTAGGCAGGATCTCTTATTCCATTTATCCATTTCTTTTATTGCTTGAAGATTAAATAATTGTTGAATTTTTCTGTTGATAACTGTTGATGATTAATTCTTGCAAAGCTATAAAATATCAAAGCGAAATCACCTACCATTCATAGCATATGCCAATATAATAGCAATAATGAGTAAGAGGAGTAATAACGATACAGTAATAAGCATACATAAAAGCCGTTTTCTACTGCTGCAACAATTAATTAACTAATTAGTAAGAAATTCATACGAAATGAAGCACATCCACTCTATTTCGATTTAAAATTTCAAGTATTTAAATATTATTCATTCAATTATTATTTAAAATATATAACTTACTCCATTTTTGTGTGAACTGGTCAACCTACATTAAAATTGTTAGATCATGAGGAGTGAAGAAATGTTGAAAAAATTTTTAAATCAAAATTCACAGTATCAAATAGAATTCATTCTTTTATATATTCAACTGACTGACCCATGCAATGATGCATATTATTACTTTTTCTAATCCTAGCAAAATCCAATCTTTTCGCCTCCCTTCCTCATCATATATTCCCAATAAATCACCATTTAATTTCAAAACTGATCCACGCGATATGAGAAAAAGTACAACTAAATTTGCATAGAGGCACCGAAAAGTGATCAAATTTTACTTTGAATTGTATTTCATCAGCGTGATTGGATTTTAACCTAAATTTGAAGACTTCATATGAAACATAAAGTCAATAGTTTGAGGTAGACTAAATCCAAGCCGACTGATCGCAACATATCGATCAAAGAAGAAGGAAATGAAATAAAACTTTATTAGGAACTAATCAACTCTAAATATGACTTAATAGGTTAGAAATCTTTTAGAAAAAATTTTTTAATTTCTTTAAATTCAAATTGCAATTTAGAAACAAGCATTATTACTACCTTCTTGTTACTTCAAATGTTATGGGATGTCCAACTGAAGCACTCGTTGTATCATTGCTCCAATTAGACGACCATTTTGAATCATTTTTATATCCATTATCTATTCCATATTTTGATTTTTTTAAGTCACTTTTTGGATTAGTTGTTAGATTCGATTCTGAAGAAAAAATGAATTTTTTAAAATTTATTTTAAAATTTGACATTTTTTTTTCTTAGAATAGAAAGAAAAAAATGTGAAATATATCATAAAATATAATTTGTGTTCAGTTAAATTAAGTTTAACATAAATTTTGCTTATTTACATGGAAGCGATTAAATTGATTCACTTATTATTAGCTTCAATAATTATTTGTCAATACTGAAAATAGTTTCTATTATCATAATAGTATAGTATTGGCAGAAATTTTAAAAAATTGAAACATATGTCAAAAAGATGGAGAAATTTTTGTTTTTCCAAAGTTTGACAGACATTTTCATTAAAATGATGAACCTTGTTCGAGATCGGATTCACGGCGTCGTTGAAATTTCCCAGCTAATCCAAACATTACAAAACAAATGATTGGATAATGTCAAGATAAATGATTAAGAAAATAAAACATTCGTATAAATTGAATTCATCAATGATGACTTGGTTTGGATGATTGAAATGGATTCGAAAAGATTCCGGAAATAGTAAAAAATTGGATAAAGTTAGCAGTTAGTACTGTTTTGGTAATAGCACATTATTTCATACGGACTGCAGATAGCAGCATGCAGAGCATTCTAGTGCATTGATATTTCATTTAGTTTAACTTAAAACAGGTGTAAGTTTCTGCAAATTAAATTTGTTTTTTTCCTTGATTAGTAATATTTCCCAAGTGTCTGATCAATTGCTAAAGAAATCTGTCACTTATTAGATCTATCCCTACTTTCATTTTCATTTTATCGATTCATTTATTGATTTATTTTCTGTCTAAATAAGAAAATAGAAATCATACGATAACAAACTTAGCAAGGATTCTTGTCATATTTAGCAGTTTCATGCAAATGCATGCACTCTATTTGCGTAATTTTCATATAATTTTGTGATGTGACGGCCTATATTTACTGATGCCATATAATATGTTTCCAATTGGCTATATGCTCATAATAAGCCGATTTTTGGAATACACGAGATCACTCGGAAATCGATTCGCCATCTAAAATGCAGTGATGTTGTTGCTAATTCGAATATACTAATTAATCAAATTTTGAATTTGAAAAAAAAAAGAATATTTCGTTTTATTCGTTTTATAGATGCAAATTTTTACAAAGTTTTATCAACCGAATATTATTTGATTATTCATTCAATTTTCACTAGCACAGTATGCTCATTAATTTGTTTGAAGTCTTATGACGCTGTGGATATTTCCAGATTTCCAAAATCTAAAATCTTTCATTAACAATCTATGATCTTCTTTAAAATCTATTCAAAAAATTTTGTTCATTAAATTTTAAATTTCATCAAATGTTTTGCTCTCTACAACGCTTCGATTAGTAACGGTATCAAATTTCTTAACAATAATTAGCCAATTTTTACAATAAGCACATTTGCTATACAGAAATTCATTGATGAAGAATTAATTTTAGATTTAAATGCCATTCTTTTTGTTTATGATCATCCCTTGTGCAAAACTTTTGGCATGCAGATCAGTAAGTTATATTATCAAATGAAGTCTAGCAATTTAATTCTATTCCAAAAATAATTCCTTACTTTTGTGAAATAGAATCTGAGTTATATTTTAATAGAAATAAAAAAGCGTTTCTGGGATGGAAATTCAATTACTGATTATTTCTGGCACTTTAACAACAATTCATGAAGGGTTTGAAGTAGATTCATTTATCCAATAAATTTATAGACTTTTTCCACAAATCTGTGTTCGATTTTACATCTGTTTTATTTGTCTGAACAAAGTATTCAAAAAAAAATATTGATTGAGCAAAAGTAATTTGTCTTTTTGTCAAAAATTTTCTCCTAAACATCATATTGAAAATAAATAAATAATGATGAATGATAAGAAAATGAAGTTATTCTTTGAGGATTACTCCTTTCGAAAATCAGAAGGATAAATAATTATTGCTAAATAATTCTATGTTTTATTCAAACATATGGCTTACCTGAAAATACACTGTAACCCAGTCTTAAAAAATTATTTTGGCAATTAATGAATGATTAAAAGAATAATGGAAAAATAGCATAGCTTATAATAAGCTTTATCAAATGCTTTCTGCAACTGTTAATCATAAATGATGCGTTCATTAAGGTTCGAAAAATTCTTCACTTCAATTGTTACCGGCAATTATCATAAACTGATAAGAGATATTAAATGAATTTGGAACTTCAAAGAGGTGAAAAATGAATTAAGTAATTAATTAAAGTGTGATACTATTCCAATACAGATAAATGAAATATTAGAAGTGTGAATTCTACCATTTACAAATTTTTCATGCGAAATTTGACATTTCTACTTTCTTTATGATATTAGATAGTTCTGAAACACATACGAAAAATACTTCAGAAAAGTCATAAAGATTCGAAACAATCTGTATAAGATAATTCTAAAAAATATATACAAAAGAAAGACTACAAAACTTCGAGAAAATCATGAAGAAACGAAACAAACAAGTTTGCTTTTTCATATTAGTTTGAAACGAATTTTTGATGATTTATTGCTGGAAAAGTTTTTCAATTAGAAATGAACATATAGTCATATTTGGTGCAAATGCTTAATTCAATTTTTTTCTTCTTTTCCAAAAATCTACATTGTCATGCAAACAAGATTCAATTCGATAAGATTAATTGCACTGTGTACATATTCTATACGAAACGATTTCCACCGTCATTTGGATTATGCCAAGATGAATCCTTGTTAACCTACATGAATTGCGTCATATCAGTTGAATCCTTCTTGATCTACGTGGATCGCTTTTGTCGGCGTGACAGTTATTTGATCGAAAAGCCACTTAAGGATGGAATATGCTGTTTAATTTATAGCACTTATGAACGATTGCTTCATTTCTTTCTTGTGAATGTGTAATATTCAACTTCTTATAGCATTTCGGTATTTTTATTTTTTTATTTATTTATTTATTTATTTTTTTGGCCCAATTATTAGATTAATTTTCGATCTTGACTTCATTGATTGGAAATTCAATTCTGTCGAAGAAGATCAATGTTGAGGAAAAGAGCTATATTGTGTATGCATAAAGGCAATGTATAATTTTACCCTCTCATCCGCTACTTCTTTACCAATTCATCAAGCCTATAATCAAATCATTTCGTTGAAGCAAGCTCAATAGAAGGCCAAGTAAGGCAAAGCAATCAGTCCAAGCTTCTGACTCAGGCTCGACAGCTAAGGAACTTGGCTATAAACGATGAATGTTGACAAGTTAGTCAAAGAGTCTTCGAAAAAGATTACTAAACTTCAACGGATAGATAGCCTAACGAAAGACAAATGATAGAGGGAGGGAGAGAGAGAAGAAGAAGATAAGTCTTACCGTAATCTCATGGTGGGAAGAATGGGTAGAGGAAGTAAATCCAATAAAGCTCTATAATTCATGTTGTCAGCTGAGGTATATAGTCTAGCTAAAGTCCTCTTTTCGTTGTCATCTCGTAATTTCTCGAAGAGGAATGAAAAAGAAGGAGGAAAAGGAGGAGGTGAAGAAGGAAATGGTAGGAGGAGAAGAAGGAAAAGGGAAGGAAGGAAGGAAGAAGGAAAGAGTTGTAAATAGCTTGTAAAAGCAAATTTCTTTTTCCATACCTTCCTTCCCTGGTACTTCCCCAATCTTTTATCCCATCCTTAGCCGTTCAACCTTCCTAGTTTGATAATAATCTTTAAGGCTCATTTTTCTCCTTTTTCTTGTCCATCTATCTTGGCCTGAAAAATATTAGCCAAAGCCTTTAAGCAATCAACAAAAAACGAAATCCTATACATAGATGTCTATGTTATCACTGTGAACTCTTGTGTGTGTGTGTGTGTGTGTGTGTGTGTCTATGTGACTCGAAAGGCAAAAAGAAAACCAAGTTATCCACTCGTCGTCATCGTCATCATCTATCATCATTTCCACTTGTCCCAAAATTTATTTACTGTAATTATATAATATCATCATTATCAATCAACATTATCATTATACATCATCGTCATCATTTATTTTTATCACTTCAATTCTCATTATTAAAAATTTGATTTAACGTCAGTAGTGTTATATTATTATTATTATTATTACTATTATTTATTATTACTATTATTACTATTATTATTATTATTACTACTACTATTATTACTATTATTATTATCAAATCGCATCATTATCCATCATCTGCCGAAAAAAGCCAGAAGCCAAAAGATAATATTAAGCAACAAAAAACGAAGCCGAAAAGCCAAACAAGAGCTATTCACAAATTAAATCTGTGGACTCTTGACGAAATTATACTAACTAAGTAAAGTATAATTCACTAAACTACTACTAAACTCGTCTCCTCCTTTTTGAAAACGGTATCTTTTGGGGTCGATGACTAGTGAAGGATTAAGTACCACGTCCTCAATCCTGAATGGTGCCAGTTCCACTGCTGCCGCTGTCTCCGCTATCACACAGGTATCACTTATCATTTTTTTTTATTTCACTTCATTGCTTTACATGTAAACTTACCATTTGGAATCACTTAATAATCACTTGACTAAATAGAATAATAAATATTCACGACTAACATATTTATATTTTAACGATTCCGAATTACTTTCATTTAAACTAATCATTCGGAACTATTTAATAATCACTTTATTGAATAAAGTATAAAGTACTCATGATTAACATTTTATATTTTAATGATTCCCGACTGATTAATTTCATTTAAATTAATCATGAACTATTCATTTATATTCATTTAATAATCACTTTATAGAGCATCAAGTATTTATGCTTAATTTATTTAAATTTTAACCTGATTGATTTAACGGAATAATTTATAAGTTTGGCCTTTTCTTCTTTCCTTTCAACAAGCTGTTCTAATTTAATAGCGCTACAAGAGTGAGCTTCATAACTTTTATTTTGAAAACTTTGAAATCATTTCATTTGGAATCATTCAATAATCACTTTACTAAATTGAGTATTAAGTACTTACGACTAGCACAATTGTATTTAATCATTAGGAATAATAATAAAACTGAAAAATAGTTCCAAAACCTGAATTTTCAGGTTGTGATTACTTTCTTTGATCCAATTAACAAATTATTTCCTTACTTAAGTGATAAAACTAATTTAAATGCAACTTGCAGTACACCCATATACGTACGCTCACATGCGTTGTCAACATACGTGTCATCCATCGAATGACGAGTAAAAGTTTGCTTAAAGAAAAAATAGTTTTATTACTATATCTTATTTATGTTCATGTTATCATGCAAGATTAGCCTAAAACATAGTATATTTTGCTTATTTTCGAATATTCCAGTCATTCCAACTTCCTTTTTATTCTAATTCGAAATATTCCAATAATCATTTGAAATCATTTTATAATTATTTTACTACGTAGAGCATTAAGTATTCAAGCCTAATATATTTAAATGTTCATGGTTCCAGATTGATTTGTTGGATTAATTTAAATTGATTTATCAGATTAATTTTTCTAAACTTCACAGCCTACTTAATCTAGTAGTAGAAAAGTATGGCAAGTTTGAACCAAGAAAATTTACCAGATTGAATTTCTTAACTTTACTCTATGTCTTTCGCAGTATATTCTGCACATAAACTGATATTATTGCATAATAATAATAAATCATCCATAAAATCTCGTACAATCAAGAATTGATTAACTAATCGATTTTAAATCTGATATTCATTTAATTGATCAATCTAAATTTTCTAATCGATAATAAATGAGGCCATGGTGCGTCTAATATTATGTTACAAAAATAGTCAATTTGCAATTTGAATCTATAAAAGAAGGTGAAATCTGATAACTGATTATTTGATTGTAATGCGGAAACGAGAATCAGGAGAGGAACAAAATATTCTGATAAATTCAAAAGTTGAGAAATACATAAATTGGTGGAAAATGCCGACAAATGTGATCATAGGAAATGAATGAAATGACGAAGTGTTTGGATATGTGAAATGGCACTTACTACTATTCTCGACGACAGGCGGATGCGCTAATTTATCATAATTTGTTTGAGCATTAAGCTTTTAGAGAAAGATGGGAATCTAATTGTTCACCCAAATCTATCTTCTTTTTATTTGTTTAGTATACATGTCCCGTGTCCTCTTCATTTCACGCATTATGTCAAAACTTTCTCGTCATGTTTCCGGTTTTGTTTATTTTCTAAAGTAATTATGGAAAATTTAATTTGGACGTACACACCGTATGGGACCCTCCTCTGTCCTTTTTTCATTCATTCACTTGCTTTCTAACGACGGATGATAAGGCGAGTCCAAAAATATCTGTATTGATTTGGTTATCATTTTGATGGTTTTCCTTAAAATTCGACATAATCTGATAAGTAGTTGTATTAGTAAAATCAAAATATATGATTGGAGAAAATTTGATTGTTTTCTTAAATTTTTAATCAAAAAAAATTTTTTTAATAATACTTTCTAGAATTCAGCTTTGTCATTAAACTTGTACTTAAATATTCAGAATAACCTTTCAATACTTTTTCCACTTTTCTACCATCGCAATTTATGCTGTTGACAGATTAATTAAAGAATTAAAGATAAGTATTGAGATAATGCTCATTTTAAATCCCTTAATTAGATGACTTTCCATCCGATGTACGAATATTAGTTCGTTAGAAATGATCGCTGTCAAAAATAAAACTTAATTTGTTTTAATTATAACTCCTCATAAAATGCTTTCCAAAAATTATAATTGTTAAAGACAAAACAGGTCAATATTTGAAAATAAATTTGCGAACTATAAATTTATTTCGAAAAATATAAAAGATAATCTATAGCAATTCATTATGACTTAGAGTTAACAACTGGTCGATCATAAGATTTTTCCAAAATATTAAAAGTACCAGAATTTATAAAAAGCAGTTTTGCAGCATGCTCTCAGTAACTGCAACATAACTTGTTATTTTGCAGTTTCAGGAGCAGTTGAAGGGTAAAGATTTAGCGCAGGCATTGACCGATTTTCCGTATTATCCACCGCTTGATGCTTCCGTATCAAATAGTCTACGACCGATCGGTGATTCTTCTGGTAAAATCTATAAACAAATGAATTTCTCAAGAAAAAAGAATTGTTGTTATTTTTTTAATATTTGTTTAAATAATCTATTTTTTTAAAAATATCAAAAATTTTAGTTCAATCATCTGCCCATTTATGATAGGCTAATTTTAATTTCAAGGTTACTAAGCATCCATTGATAGATAGAGTTAATCCTTGTTCTTCATTGAATTTTTTTAATTCCAAGAGCTTGAAACATCTGCCAGTTAAGAATCACTTAAGCCGAAATGAATTACGATTCAAGACAAAATTAAATTTAAATTTTTAAAAAGCTTAGAAAAGTTCTTCAGATCCTACAAATCTTTTTTTTTAATTTAATAACTTTATAGATGGTGCGTTCAAAAAAATTAAAGCAGAAAGCAGTAGTTGCAGTGCATCATCCGTATTTGCAAGCGCTCTTTCAACTGGCCCTCAAATACCTGCCAGGTAACACTTCTTTCAATCCTGAAACTTTTTTTTGACGTTTAAATTTTAGTTTCAATTCTAGTATCTTTTAATAAAAGCATCAAATAGGGATGTAAACAAGAGATTATGGTCATTTTGATAGAATTGAACTTGAAGAGTATTTTAATAAACTTTAAAGTTTCGAATTATCATGAGTTTTGAAATTTCGAAGCATAATCCTGTTGTTCCATTTTGACAAGAAAATTGATTATAACTTAGTTTAATCTGTGCATGTTACTTCATTAATTCTAATACATTTTATTAATTTGATCTTAAAAACTAACAAAGATTTTTCTTCCAAATTTTTCTTTGCTTCACATGCAGTAATTTTTCTTTTCGTGTAGTGTACGAAGACGACATCGTACAACATTCACGCAGGAACAACTAGCAGAACTTGATGCTGCATTTCAAAAATCACACTACCCGGATATTTATGTACGGGAGGAACTTGCTAGGATTACAAAGTTAAATGAAGCACGAATTCAGGTAAAAATTTTATAATTCAAAATTTTGCTCGATTTTGGAAATTATGTCGGTTAATAATAAAAAATAATTTGTTTCATTTCAAGTTAATAAGACCCCAAAAGTTAAAAACAATTAATGAAGAAAATAGATCAGAGTTAAATTTTATTAAGTAATCAAACATTAAAAGAAGAATATTACTGTAAGGGACTTAAATGTTTATTTCAGAAAATCATGAATATTATTAGGAAAGAGTGAAAAGGGAAAAAGGAAAAAAAGCTCTTTTCGATATTATCATTAATTATTGTCGGTGATGATAGGACTATTGTATCCAGTGTTATCTTCTTTAAATCAAATTACATTAAGATTATAGTGGATTGGATATAATTTGAATTGTTTTATACAAAATCTGTCATTTTACCAGAATTTTTATTTTGCTATTATCAAATTTTCAAAATTTTTAAGTAACAAATTTGCAAATCCTTCGCAATTATGCAGATAAAGGTTATGCTTCGTTGAATACTGTCATAATCAGTAAGATTACTTTTCTAATTTATTTAATGATTAAATATTTTCTAATTTTCGAAATTTATTTCTTCATTACACTGCTAATTAAACCTTACCCATGGAAGGAAAAAAAAAGATTACATAAAAGAAAGGGTCATTATAGGTCATCGTCTCTTTGCTATTGACCTGAAATTCTTTCGTAACCCAACAACATTCAGACATCTGTAAGCGTAATTTTTGTTTACGTTTTTTAATTCTTCAAGAACAGCAGGAAATAGGAGAAATAGATAAAGAAAGAAGAGGTGCGGGGGAGAAAGGTACGGTTTAGTAGGAGATGACCCAAGGGTCACTATAGAGGGATGATTGACATTCTGTACCACTTCAATCCGATAATTATTAGCTCTTCAGTAAGCTTATTTCATGCAATTAGCTGTAGCAATGAAGCGAACTTATACTCAGCAGGATATCTCAAACCTCTCATTGTCACCCTCCTCTGTCACCCTTCTTGTCACTCCCTTTTGACTTTTCTCTCTTCTACTTGTCACCCACCCTTTGATCCTCCTCTGTCCCTCCCTGTAACCCTTTTTTGATCCCTCTCTCTTACCTCTATCCTCGTTTCACCTCCTTTCTATAGATCAACCACCGAGTCACTTTACACTACAGGCACCACCGATTACACCATCTGTACATCAAATTTGAATATAACTACTTGGTTGTCTTCTATGAACAATTCGATCACTACTTTAACTATCAAGCACAACTCACTTTTACCGCATCAAATTATACCGGGGAAAATATCTGCGGAATTCAAAAATTCCCGACAATTTCCATTTTAGATCATATGAATTCTATATTTTGATAATTAGGAGCAATTTCTATTTTAGGTCACAAAAATTCTGCATTATACTAATTCAGTTATAATAGAAACCTCTTGATATTAATTATTTTAATCAAAACTTAAATTCGGTAGAGAAAAAAAAACAACAAAAAGATATCCAAATTTACACGGCACATTTTTTTCCCAGTATTAATGATTTCTTTATTTACTGTCAGAGAATTATAATTGTTAAGATAGGATTATAATTACTAAACTTTATCTAGGAGTAAATTGATATAATATATTTGATAAAAAAAAAATTAATGCATTAAAATAATGGAAATAATTGATCACAATTCAATAAGTTTTCAAAATTTGAAAATTTCCAACAATTTTATTAAAGTGCTGAATCTTTTTTTAAATACATTTATCAACTGTTTCCAAAATCAAAAAAAAAAAAAAGACTGAATAGATTATTTAATTAAAAATTTTTAAAGTGTTGCAATTAGCTTAGAATTTCTTTTTTATAATCATATAATTGATCGAAATATCTTTAAGAGATTATAAAGGAGAGTCGAAAGTTTTTCTATCATTTTTCTTTTCCCTTTGGGACTATCTTTTTTTTCCAATTCCATTTGATCAAGTTATTGGCATTTCAATAAATTAAATTATTTTCTTATTGCATCTCAGTTTCCTGCTTTTATTGCTATTTTTTTGCTTCTTTTTTTGGAAATTTCTTATTTGCAAGTAATTTTGAGACATAAAAAATTATATTTTAGCAAAAAACTTAATTTGATCAAAACTAAGAAAATTTTCAGATAAAGAAGGAAAAAATTAATATTTTATGTTACATTTTGTATTGAGCAATATTTCTGAGAAAAAAATGGGCAAATTTTTTATTTAAATCTTTCATTAAGAAATGGTGTGTAATATGGAATTAGCATTTTATACCTCTTGATATATGACAATAAAAATTCGGAAATTTTAATCGAAATTTGTGTCTTCTGATTTTTTTAATATTTGAAATATTAATTTTTATTTTTTTAATACTTGAAATATTAATTTTTAAGTATTGAAACACTTATGATATTAGTTTTTAAGATGAAAATAAAATTTGAAATTTCCATTCTTTAAGTACCAATGTCATGAATGGCATGGAAAAAAAATACAAAATTTGGAATTCTAGTGAAAAAAATAATAATTGTTTTTGTGCAATAAAACATGATTACAATTGGCTATTTATGCAGGCCAAAGCTCGATATTGAACTTATTTTCTTTAGCCTAGTCTATTACCGTAATCCGATTGAAAAGACGAGGAACAAAGCTACACTCATCATGTATTCTTGTCATTCGCTGAATTGCATATTAATTGTGACTTGCTTAATTCTCTGCTATACAATTTTTCATTTTCGAGCAAATTTTTCTCTCTCTTTCCCTCTCTCTCTTTCTCTCCGCTTTCATATTCAGGAAGAAATTTCGATTAACTGAGAGAGAAGAGCCTAGCAAAAGCTCGAAGCAAAAAGTTTTAGCTAGATTCTAGCATGGATAAGTTTAGATTCCAAACGATTACTCTCTTTTTTTCTTCCACTTCTCCCACTTTCTCTCCTTCTCTCTCCCTCTCCTTGAAATGGATGTATAGAAAATTAAATTAACTTCCACTTTCTCTTCTACCAAAATAAAATTGTAAGGCAATTCTATGAAATGTTATGCAATTGTTCGTTTAAAAATTCTAAAATATATTTAAAACTAATAGTAAAGCAAGCAGATTGGTTCAAATGAAGGAAATAATATGAAAAATTATCAGTAATCATTTAAGTAATGTTCTAAATATAATCCAATGCTTATCCTGTCTAAAAGTTTCGTGTACGAATGGAATCAATTTATCTAACGATACTTATAATGTCTTATCAATCACCAAATCATTTCGTTCAGTTTGTTTTTTAATCAAAAGTAACAATACCAACTGACTGGTTTTACGACATTTATCATTGCCATGGAAACCATATTTTGTTAATTGGTGATAAACAACTTATCATTATTTATATCCATTACTATTTTTCAATAACAACCGAGTAGTATCAAACGGATTGAATTCCAGATTCGCTGTTCAATTTGTAAAACAGTTTTGAATTCCGTAATACTTTGCAACGATATGTCTATGTAATATTAATTTATGTGTGCGCTAAGTAACTAAATTTCTTCAATTATTTATGATAAAAGAATTTTTTAAGAGAAATGAAAAAGAAAAAAAAAAATTGCTGCTTAGAAAAGTTGTATAATTGCAAAAGGATTCGGTAAAGGTGAAGAAAAAATTTATCAAAAAATGTCATTGCCAGGTTTGGTTTCAAAATAGACGTGCGAAGCATCGTAAACAGGAGAAGCAATTATCAAAAGCCTTGGTACCACAGACGGTATTTCCATCACAAAGTGCAACAGGTCAAATTATGCGAACACCAATGTATCCATCCACTGCCGCTATGTCTGTTCGAGCTGCTGCTGATCCGTTCTGGTAAAAAAAAAAAGGAAATAGACATTTAAATTTAGATTTTTGTATCCGAAAAATGATTATATTCCATACAGTAGAAAAAAAAGTTTAGATTTGTAAATATTTAAAAAAATAAGCTAAAAACAAGATTGGATACTGAAATGTTATTTTTTAAAATCAATCAATAATTTGAATTGAAAAATGAATAATATAATGTTAGTTTTAAAATCGGTGATAAATTGAGTTAAAAAACAGAACTGGGTAGTGTAAATTTTAAAATCAATCGCTATTCACTTTTCTGATTCAAATTTTTGATGATTTCATTCTCGTTTTTTTTCTTTTTTTTACCGTTAGATTAGATTCATAATTTAAAATATTCCATATCATTTGTATCATTACTTTGCAAATATATAATAATAATTACTAGAAGATGAATCAGACTTAAATGCGCAAATTTCAAGCAATAATTCCCAATTGATTCATTTTTCCAAAGTTAAAATATCACAAAAATAAATTTCAGAAGCAATTCGCTGACCATGATATGTTGTAAATCAATTCGAATAGACTAACTAATTATCATTAGGGCAATCCTTACCATCGTTTTTTAACTATTAACTTTAAACATTTATTTATTTGTCGTAAAATCTTAGGTATCAGCCATATCCTGTAGCTCATCCGATGACGTATCCTACAGCTTCCGCTTATGGAGCTGTGTCAAGTGCTCATACTTTTGGCGCACCGATGGCTACGTAAGTTCATTTTTTCTTTCCTATCACTTAATTATTTTAAACTTTTCCAATCTAAATTTCTTTTTCGTCAAATTTTTTAGATCAACAATTAGCACAGTTAGTACCGATCCAGCGGAAGATTTCTATCAAAAAAGTTTGGCTCTACGAGTGAGCTGCCAACCATCAACTACAAATATTCAATATCAAAGCTGAAATAATACTTTACTAATCAGGCGTAAAATTATTAATCAAACATCAGATTCTTCTTTGATGCAACAAAGTTCAACAAAAACTTTTTCGAAAATTTTTGGATAGAAAATAGCGATTTTGATTAATTTTTCTACAAAATTTTTTAAGAAAGAAAGATTTTTCAGAAGTTTATTTTGTTGAACCATCATTCTTTATCATTAGTTAAAAAATGCTATTTATGCCGGTTTCTTGTGTCGATCTCATGGATAGGTTGTATTATATGAGTTTTTTTTCTGAAAATTTTGAAATGCGTAAGTAATTTATTTTTATAAATCTAGAAAAAACCACTGGAACCAGTTATATTTTTTTTTCGCGATTTTATCGACTAAATTATCGACTTCACTACTCATTAATAAGAATTTGAATTTGAAATCATTTTTTGAAAGATTTTTATCACTGGATGGCTGCAAACAAAATATTACATTAAAAGAAACTTTTTTAACTAATTTCAATTAAATTTGGCACATTAAATGAGAAAAATTCTCTGTCTCTTGGCTTCTTTGGCAGAAACTGTTGGTACTAAATAATTGCTTGTTATGATGACTTTCTCTAAAAACTTCTGCGACACTTCCTGGTACTTCAATTTAACGGTTAATTAAATAAATAAAGCGGAATTTTTACTCTTCTTTTTACTCAATTTATTTTTTTTTTGTAGCTTCAGATTCCGCTTTAACATTTGATGCATTTTTTTTTGTTATAAATTTCTTGCTTTGATTTTGTAATGTTTCAATCTGTTTTGTTTTCTTTCTGCATAAATAGTAAGCTTAAGAATAGAAATTTACTTCTCTTTTCAAAATATCAAGATATTATCTAAATTGTAATTAAAGAATTCATTTTTTCATCTCTTTTAGCACACTAAAATTTTTAAAAACTAAAATTAAAGTTTGATATTTCTTTTTTTGTATTTTTGCATAAATTTCATTTCATATTTTATCATTTAATGATATTATTAGGTTTAGAACTCAATAGTATTGTTATGAGAGAGCGAAAATTTCACAAGATAGTAAATAGAAAGCAAAAAACAAGAAAGCAAAAAAAATTTTTTAAAAATTGGCGAATATGCAAAAAGATAATTTCAATATTTTAGATGGCAAAAGTAAGTTTATAGTGACGATTATATCATTAAAATTTGCAAACTACTACGATAATTCATTGCCGTTAAGAAATGAGTTATTGGAATAAATGACTATGATTGTTTAATGATTATTAATCTATTTCAGAATTTAATTAATTTGTCTTTTATATTTTCTAATTTAAATCCTGTGAAAAGTGATAAAATATTTTTTGCGTAAGTTATTGATATGGTATGATTGCTTTTGTTCAATATATTCATATTAACATTTAACAAGTTTATTCCTCAAAATAATTTATTGAGTTATGAGAATGCTGTCATCTATCAGAATAATCATTGGTATTTACAAAGTAAATATCTTGGTTAACAACAATCTCTGAAATGAAATGATTTAAAAGATGAATTAGAGTACCATTACCATCATTATTAGCTTCTTTCAGATATTTCTGAAAAAATTTCGGCTATTTTAGAATCTAAATAAATACCTCGACTATTACTATACAAATATTAGTAAAATTCGGTACAAACATTTTGGAGTTATACGGGCTGTATTCTATCCAATCTCGATAATATGTATTTAACAGAATTTAATAACAAATAATTAACATTTTATTTTTTTAATATCCAAATACGAAACGAAATTTCCGTGTTTTTTTTTTCTTTGCGAAAAATCATAAAAATTAACAAAATATTAATTTAAACTGTGACGAAAAAAAATCATGAAAGATCAATTGGCTTCATTTTATTTCTCTTAATGTCATTACTAAATTTATTAGTTATCAAATGAACAAATAATTATAGTAATAAATCTGAAATGCTATAAATTAAATTATTTGATATATGTTCACGTGTAATCATTTTCTGATTTCACAGCGTAATCCTCGATAACCAATCTTACAAATACATCGCGGTTCTCCACGTGATGTCTTTATGCATTCCGCATTATTATAGCATAAATTTAAGCATATATCTGAAATTAAAATGAAATTTTTATCAGCAAATTAGAATTAAATTATAAATGATGTTAACATTATCATTGACGTATGTTAACATAATTTTTATTTCGCTACGTTTGTTCAAAGCATTTACTAAACTGAAATTGAAAAATATTGTAAATTTCATACTACTGGTGAAAACTAGTTCATTAACATTAACAGTTAATTAACATAATTAATACGATGATCCTGTTAGACATTATTTAACCGAATTGCTGAACAATTATTATTATGCATGGAAATCTGAGAAAATTTTATGATAAAAATAGTCAAATCACTCCGCTTAATTCAATAAATTATTATTTCATAATTGAAATACTTAAATTGCTCCGTCTGATTTAAAAAATCATAATTTTGGGTTGGTAATAATTAAATCATTTTGCTTAATTCAAGCAATCGTAATTTTGCAATCGCTATAATTAAATCGTTTCGTCTGATTGAAAAACTTAACCACTAACAGTCGTAATTTTGTGACAATAATAGTTAAATCACTTCGTTTAATTGAAACAATGATTTGATCTACTAACAAGTCAAATCTTCTAGTCTTATCAAGTCAATAAATGGCATTTTTAATACTTTTTTAGTTCAGAAAAAGTTCAACTCATCTGATGATTGAATCATTTGATGACAAACTAACCTGTACATGTGAATCCATTGCCGACAAAGCCTGGTTGACATCGGCAGCTGTATGTCGGTTTGTTTCCTTTATCAGGCAAATCGATACATGCTGCTAACCAATGACATCTATGCTCACCGCTTGCACACTGATTCGTTGAAACACAAGTTTCAATTGATGTTGCACCTGAAGAACTTATTTAATAATTAAATTTAACTAATTTAATTTCCTTTCATCAATGATTGTATTTCCGAAACGCGATGACTTTCAAAAAAGTTATTTATATATTATCTCTTTCAATAATTTCATTGGTGTCGCATGTGAAATAATTACCTAGAATCCTTGTTGTGGTACCAGCTGGACACTGTTTACAATAATAGGAGCCAATTTCATCCTGATAATAACCATAGCTACAATTCAAGCATTTCTTTTGATGCCAGCTTAAGTATTGTCCCTGCTGACAGTTTGCTGAAATTATTATTTTTATGCAAATTCCGAAAACATTGATACCACCAGTTATATACGAAATATATCAAACTATGGAAATACAAATATTCCGGATTAATTGTTTCTTGATATAATAAAACTCCTTGTTATCAATCTTGATATTACTAGCTTTTTTGTTGCTTTATCAAATCTGTTTTATAGGATTTCTATATAATCAATCTTTCAAAAACAATAATGAATTCCTCTTCAGGAATAAATAAATCCATCAATGATAACGAAAAAAAATGGAAGCATTAAAAAAAGAGGAAAGAAAAGCAGAATTAAGTAATTAAGACCAACGTAGTATGCAAGACTTTTCACTGGTTGAGCCAACTGATTCGGTGATAAATGCCGGATCACAGGGTCGGCAAAGCACGTCATTCTGTTCTTTAAAAAATCCACGCTGACATGGTGTACAACTATTATCAAATGAATGCTCCTCTCCAGCTGGACAATTCGCTGGAAAAACAAATCAGGTCAAGTCAAAAATATGACTTTTTTGATTTTGACCATTGAGTAATTCGTAAAGCATTCATTTTATAATCCTCGAAATTTTCAGCAACTTCCAACAAATGCTTCAGCTTTGACAATTCGAAGCTAACTGATATTCCATTTGCAAGTATTAGGTTGGATAATTAATGCATCACTAACATTTTGATATGCATTTGATTTTTATGAACAGTGGTAAAAATTTTTACCGATACACTGATCAATTAAAGTTGAATTCACATGAACAGTAACAGTATTTTGTGGACATGGCAAACAGTTTGTTGAGCCTGGATGTGGTTGATAGGCCAAATAACCACATGGTTCACATTTACCAGTTATTTCGTTCAAAAAATAGCCAGCAGAACATTCTACTGCAAATCACTAAGTGCAATTTTGGTAATTCAAATATATGCTGATCAAAATAACAATGACCGTTGACATTTCCGAAGAATAGAACGAACACAAACCAACACAAGAGGTAACATAAACGGATCCAGTCATTAATGTCGTATATCCATGAGGACATTTTTCACATCGCGGTCTACCGGATCGATGTTGATAATAACCCCGAGGACAATGGTCGCATTTCTTTGATAAGATGTTGTGATAACGGCCAGGTTCGCAAAGTACTACGGATAACAGAGATTATGACACTTAATTAATTGATAAATATTTAAATATCATGAGGGCACATTATCGTTTTATTGAACATTAAATTCTCTACCGAATGATAAGGAGGTTGAAATTATCATGAGAAATAAAAGTAGACCTTAAAATATTTAGCTTTGTTATTCGTTATAACTACTGAAACACTTTTTTGCATTTTCGTTTTATTTTTCAGTCAAAATTCAAAATTTTAAAAATTTTTAATTATGATAATTTCTTAACTTTGTGCCACTTAGTTAAAAATTGATAACTATATTATGGAAGACATATTCAGTTGTTATCATTATCATCATCAGTAATCGTTATTATCAAATATTATTGCCAGCATGACAATTATTTGCATTATTATTTTACTGTTAGTAAAATTTTTATTATAGCAATTTGTTATCAATATCTCATGCTTTATTTCTGTTAATTACAAATAATAGGTTAAAATATTTAAGAAAATACCATCATTTTTCTTATTTAATATTTAACTTCCTATCACCGATTCAAAGTGCTACAATTATTATCATTCATGTTATTATCAGTGGATGATTACTACTAATAAAACTTAAGTTGATATTGACGATTGATAAAGCTGATAATAATGTCATAAGACTCAAAAGTGTTGTATCACTTATTATTTCTATTATTGAACAAACACTTATCAAGATTTCTCGAATGTATGTCAAGAAAATGCGACAATTTTAGTATTAAGAAGTATCATATCATAGATGGTGACAATTATTGAAGGTATAGTTTCCATATGGAAACAATCTTAAACTCTTTTCTGATAATGTTTAAAATTATTTTCCCCAATTCAGATTTTAAATTTTAATAATAATTGATGCATATAGCAAACTTTGCATTATATTTTTAAACGTAACTTCGTTTTATCAAATATGATAACTCATTAATCTGCTTGTTTTTTTTTCACCTTTTTTCACCAATTTAAAAATTTATTTAATAATTTTTGCGAGTTTTTTTTGATGCCCAATAAAATCATGCGATATTAGGTTAATATGTGCATATTTCATGCGAATTATAACATTCGATAAGCTGTTTCGATTCAAATACGATAGTTTAAAGTAAATGAAATGTTAGAATCAAAATGAAGAATGGACTGCAATCGAAAGAAAAAATACCTTCGAATAACTCGGGGGACGATTCGAAGAACTGTAACATTTTTGAATGTGTTGTATGTTCAATCACAGAATTTTTGGAAAAAAATACGATAAGCAGCAATCTACCGTGATTTTTGACTATGTTTCATAAGCATAAACAAAAGACAAGTTCATAAATGATTTTCGAGACTTAAATAATGACAAAACTAGTTAATCATATCATTTAATAATTTTTAATCTTATCTATTTATAGCTCTTAATATCGGTGTTAAAAACTTAGCAATTAAATATTTATTAAATAAAATGATAAGTATTTTAATTACTAACTTTAGTATTGCTTTAACTGTAATGATAGTGTTGCTTTAATTGAAGTAATTGGCAATTATCCTTGCCAATTAGCATGCAAATTGCAAAAACATTTTATAAGTGAATGATATTGGCGACGTATTATCTGTAATAATTTTTCAATGCGAATTTACAATCCCAACCAATTTCAAATAAAATGAACTAACTTTATAACTCGCATTATGGAAGTTATATATTTGCCGGATTTACCAGGTCCGGTAAATCATTCTAAATCTGATCAATGTGTATCGATTCATTGATATATTTTTAATCAAAATTTTTCATCCCTTAAAAATATTAAATCTGTTTTAATTTTTTTATAATATTGCGCAAATATTATTTGCTAATCATTTAACTATATTGAATATAATTAACTGAGTAAAAAAGTAAGTGTGAGTAGTAAGTTAAATTAGCAATGTGTTGTTGTTAAGAAATATCAACCGATATTATTCCACGGGCACTTTTTCGATTTTCTTTATTATTTCATATACAAGGATTATACAAGTAAAAAGAAAATAATTCATTATGATCAGAATGTTTTCCTTTTTTTTTCTTTCAGAACAGCGGCTAAATGTCCTTTTTTTAAATTTCAAAAATCAATTCGAATTATTTAAATTATTTAAATGAAAATTTTAAAATATTCATAAGGAACAATAGCAGCAGTTCAATTCAATTAAAAATTATTTTACTTTAGGAAGAAAATATTAGTGAGTCCCGTTATAGGTGCACAAAAAATAATAGAAATTATTTGTTAAAAAAAATTTGATCTTATTTTTTGAAATGAACTTTCAATTTTTTACAAAACTTTCATTTTTAATTTTGAAATAACTGAAAAAAAATTTCAATCTAAGTAACTATTTAATAATAAAGAAGCGGATAATTTCAAAAAGATTCAACAATCATTATATTTTTCCTATTGCAAGTTTTTTTGTAGGATTAGAAGTTTGGCTATCAGTAGTTGAAAGTATGGTTGGAATGGTACTGGTAAGTAAGCGTGAAAATGTTGATAATGAAGATGGGGGAGTAGTAATTGATGCTTTGAAATCTCGAGGTTTATCTGGGGATGATGGTGTAGTAGCAGGTCGAGAATTACTCGGGAAATCATCCTTACTGCATTTATCCTGATCGATCAGGGTTGAGCCCCGATAGCAGAAGAATGCTTCATCAAAGCTTAATAATTGCGATGGCTTTCCAAGTATTTTCAATGCGTTCGTATACTGAAAAATGCCACCACGTAGACCAATTTGTACGACCGCATAAACTGTTGATGTCGCATCAACTTTGACATTTCGAATCGGATCTCTAAAATTTAAAAAAAAGTTTTTTTTTCATCAGAAACACTATAATATTTCTTAATAGATCTCCCATTGAAATTAACTTTAAATTATACTTCGCTATTCGAAACTTAACTGAGTACCTCTTCGGGAAAGAGGAGAACTAAAGATTGTAATAATCATTTTTTTTTTCATTTTTTGTCTTTTTATCGATTAAGTTTGCTGTATATAAAATGACAATAATTAAATTTATTCAGAAATTCTGTTTTCTTGCAAACAGATCACTTTAAATTCATTTCATTTTATACAATTATTAACTTTTATTGTAAAATTTTCGTTATTATAAATCATTTGTAAAATTAATTGGTTTTAGAAAAGGCATTTATTAAAAATTAAAAAAAAATAATAATTCGATTTTTAATTCATAATGAAA
Organism: Onchocerca lupi; assembly: GCA_028564675.1. NCBI lineage: Eukaryota > Metazoa > Nematoda > Chromadorea > Rhabditida > Onchocercidae > Onchocerca > Onchocerca lupi. The sequence goes on along the minus strand of JAOVVO010000080.1, from coordinate 35,613 downwards.
TTCGAGAAAATGATTTAACTTTTTCCTTAATTTTGAAATTGATATGAACCTTTCTGATATGAATGTCGCATTGATTCGATAATATTTTGGCTGTACAATTTCTCCAGTCACTTGTACTTTACCACAGTCATTCATTTTCCTTAAATAACATACTTCTTTTTGTTAATTAGTGATAAATGGATGAAATAGAAAATCATTAATAGAAATGTTTGGTTGCATGAATTTTTTCGAAGAAAAATGCAATAAAACAATCAATAATTGATACTTTTTTAAGAAATGAATTGATGATCGTACAATATTCAAAAATTTCATTTATTTTTTTTAGTTTGAAAATTTCCCATTTCGTTTTCTGCTTTGAAACAAATTTCTTTTCCTCTCACATTCATAATTAAATAATTTAATTACTGTGCTAAATGCTGCATAAAATCTTGCCATAAATAAAAAAAAAAATGAATGGTCGAGAAATGATCAAATCACACGATGTAATTTTTCATAAAAATTCGTTTTTTTACTGGAAAAAGAGAAAGGTAGAGAGAAAGGGAGAAGAAAACGAAAATTTTGTTTTTTTCTTTTTTTTTTCTAATATTGAGTGAATTTTCTATGAATTCATATTGATACTGAATGAAATCAAATCGAATTCCTCTAAAAATTTGTCCAAATGAAATGCAACGAATTGTTTATTTTTCCTTTTGTTTTATTTAAATGAAGAATGAAATTGTAAATTTAAACTTAATTATTGCAAGTCAAACTATTAAACCAAATTAAAATGTCAGGCTTACAAAATTCTCGTGTATTTTTCAAATGAAAAAAGAAGAAAATTCTGGAGGAAACAGTCATCTCTTTTTTTTCTATTTCAGAACATCCAGAATGTTTGGCGCTCATTCGAGATACATTAAATTTATTTCAAAGTACACAAGTTTTTTCATATAAAAGAATTTTCGTTTTCTTCTCTTGTAAGGAGGACAGGAAAGAAACTGAGATGCGGAAGAGACGGATATGCAAATACCGGAATTTTTGAAAATAAATAAAATTTAATTAAATCTAATTAAATAGTTGCTATCCCAGAAATGACATTGCAACACGAAACATTTCTGTTTCATTTTGTAAAATGATGAAAATGATAGGGCATGTAAAAGATGATGTGAGATTCGTTTTAATTGAATGTGACAAATCAAATTAAACAATTTCAATCAATTTTTAGCAAAGTAACATTTTGAAAATTTTAACAAAAGCTCAATTTTCGCATTCTAACTTGCAATGAAACTATGTAAAGATTAGTTGGAAAAAAATTTAACAAGTAATTTTTTCTTAATTTTCTCATTTTTCAAATTTACGGAAATTTGCAAAAAAAAAAAAAAAAAAAAATGATTGTTTGGTGAATTGTTAAATTTTAGATAATATTAGCAATCTTTTTACCTTTATTTTACATTTTAAGCTGCATGGACATAAATCGTGCAAGCAAGTTAATAAGCAAACTGATGATACTAAATGTTAATTTATTTCGAAATTAGCAAAATTTCAGCGTAAAATATTTTTTTATCGTCGCAATCGAAAATTCATTTTTTTAAATTCAAAAATTATTATTTATACCTTAAATTCACTCATTCTATACTTATATCGACTATATTTTATAAACCAATAAAGGAACTTTTTTCCAGTAAGATGAATGAGTGATATAAATGAAATTAATAAAATTAACTCATCCCCAAAATATCTTCCTGGATTGGCTGAAAAATCCGAATCTCGATAAAATCAAAAATATTCAAAACAAGCAGAGGAAGAACAATTCGCTGAAGGATTCATAAATTAAAATAAATTGCCTCATTAAAAAATCATTCGATAGGATTATTTAGGATACGAGCCCATTCACTACAAATTTAATTTTATGGGATTTTCTGATTGGAAAACCTAATAAAAAAAAAAATTGTTTGATAAATTCGAAACTCAAAAATTTTTTTCTTCAAATTAATTGTTATAAATATGATTTAAATTATTTAAATGTAGTTCAAATTTCGAAAAATTATTGCAAAATGATTAATTAATTGAGACAAATTATATTCCTTCAATCGTTTAAAATTCCTGCATTAATTAATTATGCAGTTAAGAAGATACTGTTAAATACAATCAATCTAAATTTTTCAAAAATCTAATTATGCGATTAGCTTAGTAACTGTTCAATTGCTTAATATTTATATTTAACACAGGATAGAATATGTCAAATACTGTTTTATTTTAATTTACTCTAATCAATAAAAAATTTTTTCCTTGACATCAGCATATCATCACTAAGCATTTCAAATGTTGTTTCTTCGAAATTTTAGCGAATTAAAAGTACAATTCATTTAGAAAAACGATTAAAATTAAGTCATTTTTCCAGTATATCAAAAATAATTCTAATGAAATAGCTAAATTCAGCACCAGTGATCGAAGAAAAAACAAGATTGGATTTAAAAATTAAACATTTGAAACAGCTCAAATTTCCGCTCTTTTCATCTCTCCATTTTCTTCAGACCTTTTTTCTCTTTTCTACATTAATTATCTTCTAAAGCTAAACAAAATATTTCAAAGAATATATCATTTTACTGATTAATTGTCAGTATTTTTATAATTGAATTCAAGCGAAGCATTTTGAGGAAGATCTTTAGCATCAGATTTGGTTTATTTTGTTTTTTCTTTCTTTCTTTCGCTGTCCCTGTTTTCGATTATAAAAATTCTCTCAAACTTTCTTACATTTATTGTATTTCCCCTTGAGTATTATTGTTTGCCATCATTGAGTGCTTTTGTGAGATTATTTCTTTTTATTCTTTTTTTTTTTTGGAAATTTGCAAAAACTGCCAGTTTTTAGTAATTTTGATTTTTTTTTTTTGTTTTTTGTTTTCGGCATGCTTTGACTGCATTCACTTTTCCTTCATTTTTTTTTCGCTATCCTGATGAATCGCTGATGATTAATTATTTATCGCAAATATACTTACTCATAAGAACTGATAATACTGAGCAAAAAAAAGACTGATACTAATACATGAAAAATTGAACAACCATGTCAATGTAATCATACTATCATTAAATAAAAATTCCCAATATCCATTTACGGTATAGTTATAACCCTTTACAGTAATATTCATTTGCGGGATAGTAAAATACTCTTACGATACGATCACGACCGTATGAGCGTACAGTAATTTTTGTTTAATTATAGAATAATTGAATTGTTGTGATGCCATTGGTATCACTTTTGACTATTTATCTATATTGAAATCTACTCAGTCAATATTAGCTGTTTCTTCCATCACTTTTGTTCAGTTTTATCTTTCTAGTTTTTTTTCCCTTTTTTTCTTTCTCATTTTAGTCCTTCATGAAGTAGAAGAAAAGTTTGGAAGAATTTCACAAAAATCTAACTGTTATTTTAATTAAGATTGTATATTGTTTCTTGGATTGTTAGTCATTTTATTGTTGATCCACTGTTAAAGTAAACAATAAGAAATTAGGATCAGGTTAAAATTTTCTTCATCCTTATTTTTCTTACAACAAGAGGATGTTAATTGATAAATTAATTAGTAGATAATAGGAATTAGTTTAAAATTATCTCTATTTTTTAAAGAAAAAAGTGGACATAATTCATTAAAGAACATTCTAAAAGTGCGTATAATTCATTAAAGAGCATTTTTTATTCATTTATCAAATTTTTCTCATAAAAGTATTTTTTCTCAAAAACCAGGAAAAAAGTTTTAAACTTTTCAACATCTAATAGTGCTAGTAAACGAGATTGCATTACAAACTTGGTGATGTTACGGTCAAAAAATCAGGATGTGAAGGAGAGAAGCAAAAAATAAGTGCCATTTTGGAAGAATGATTAATGATGCATTCTTTAAAGAATTATAAATTAGTTCGAAATCAAGTAGCTATTTGAAAAAATGTAAGAGATATATTATTAAATAGCTCCAGTAACAAGGTGACAAAATTCTTAATTTGTCGTTAAAGTTAGATTGGGAAATGTCACAAATAGTTTAAAATTTTCACCTTAACTACTACTGCGGAAATTTGTATAAAGAATTTATAAACATAAAATGCTATTAAATCAGAAAATCAGCAATTTTACTAATTATTTATCGAAAATATCATGAAATATTAATAAAAAACTAATTTTTGAAATGATGGAGAAGAGGGAAGAAGGTAAAGGGATGATGGGAATATTGTAAATGACAATTAGAAAAAGATGCTAATTTTAAATTTCGTCTTTTCCACTAACAAACAATTTGTCGAAACAAACGATGAAATGATCACTGGAAAAGATATGATTAGAGTCTAAACAGTAAAATTTAGTCAAGCTAGCGATCAGCTTACTGGAAAATGTAATAATGACAGCAAATGAAACGTTTCGAGATTTTCATCATCCTGACGCTTGAATTATTTATTTTAAGACAAGAGAACTAATTATTTATACATTCTAGATAATGGGAAATCTAAGTCTATTCTTGAAATGAGCCAATATCATTAGAGATAACAAATATCTCAAAAATGCTAGATTCTAATGATAAGTGTGCGATTCATCATGTCAAAGTTTGCAAGGCGGCTGAAATAAACGGAATAAATAGTCAATAGGATGACACTGGAACATAGTCGGATCCAACCTAAAGATTCTAAATTAATATGACACTATCTTTCCGAAATTCTAGCGAGATTTTAAAATGACTTACTTTTCCGTTTTTGATCCGCCACAAATTAACCAATGCTTATTAATGAAGCGTAACGAAGCAAGCACGCTACTACGCATGATAGCATTCCATTTTGGTATTTTTTGAATATTTTCAATTGATGCGTTCGGATAATCCACCTGAAATCGTACCACTCGAACAGCTGGAACTGTTTCCCGGATTGCAGTAGCTTCTTGTATCACAGTTATCAGCATAATAAACCCGGTAATATTGGCCAAAAAATATCGTTGATAACATCGAGATGAAATGCGATAGACGGATACGTGATGATGCATCATTGATCGAATACGAACACTGTCACCTGCTACGGTTTCCTGCTCGTTGTCACTATTATTACTACAACAAATCAGTAGCAATAGTAGTAGTAGCAGTGGTAGTAATATTATCAACTTTGGATGATATTATGTAGCAACTCCACCCACTCTTCTAATTCCTTTCAACAATTAAAATTAAATTTTCCAAATGAGAGATTGACAGAAGAAGAAGAGAGAATTTGATAGTAAAAGATTATTTTTTCATTAACTTCTCTCTATGATTCATTCCTGATTCTTTTTTCGAACATCCTTTTCATTCCCGAATTAGTTATTGACATCATTTTTCCCAAATTGTTGTTATTTGTTCCTTGTCATGGATGAATTGTTGACCTGAATATTATTATTGCTATTGTTCCCTTCCTTATTTTACCTTTTTCTATGCCTAAACGCCCGCATACACACTATTAAACTCTAAATTAATTAATTTTAAAGGGAAAAAATCTTTTTTTTTTTTGTGGAATGACTGAAGAAAAATTGCATGTTAATTTTGTTGGCGCATAAAAAAATTTCAAATTAAGCGCAATTATTTTGATATATGGCAAAATTCAATTCTTTTTCTTTTTTTTCTTTTCCTCCAACCAAAATAAAATTTATTTAAATGATTAATTGACATATGCATTCCAATCAAAGTACGTAACTAATTCTTTCAAATTGAATTATCTCTTCCATTCATATGTGAAGAAAATGTATGAGGGAGAGAAAAAGATAATCGAAAAGGAAAAATTTTTAAATGGATGAAGAAATTGTTCTTTCTCTTTGTATTGAACTCTAAATTTTAATTAAATGAATCATCGCTTTTTGATTAATACGACGAAATTTTCATGTGTCACTAAGCGCAATCGTCCATTTAGATATTGGAATTTGAAAGTTTTTATATTTATTTCTTCCAAAAATGGATGAGTACTTTAGAAATATAATTTATCAATACGAAGGAAACTACAAAGAAAAGTTCAATACAAAGAGAACTTGCCAAAATAAGTACCGTGGAGAAAAGAAGAAGCAGAAGTAAACAATAATAAATTATAGCAGCAACAAATAATATCATTTCAAAAATTAATGATAAGAAAAATGAAATCTAAACAAATTTGATAAAATAACTGATGAAAGAGATACAGAAGAAAATAAATTTTTTTTTTTAAATTAATGAAATGAATTAAGTTTTTTGAGTTGCTTGATTTTATTGCTATCTCAGTAAAATTTTACGGAGCAAATTTACCAACATTTTCAATTACTTTTCATCGCAAGAATGCTGAATATATTTATGTCAAACTTTTATTTATTTATTTTTTGTCTTTTGACATTTTATAATAGACAGTCTTAGAGTATTTAAACCGATCTAATTTTAGAAACTTAGTCTTTATTGGCAGATTGTTCTATGCTTTTCCATCTCTTTTTGGTGAGTTAGGTGAAATATTACATTTGATCTATGAAAAAGTAATTTCAATTTTCCTTCTTCAAAATTTTAATTATATTTTATTGTTTGTACTTTGATAAGATAAAGTAATAAACTTTATATGAGAAAATCTAAAATCACTTTCTCATAAATCAAATATAATATTTCATCTTTACCTCGAAAAAAAAAAAAAAAGATTAAAAATTGGACGATGGCAAAAATAATTTCTAAATTTGTTTTTCATTTTCTTCTCTAACAAATTTAAAAGCATATTTTAAAATTATCTCTTTTACAGTGCAAGCAAAAATGTTCATTCATTTTGGTAAAAAAAGCGGACGAATATTTTGAGCAATGTATCCGATAAAAAAATCTCATCAGCAAAATTCATTTGACTAATCAAAAGTTATTCAAGTTATTTTTCTCATCACAATTGTAAACCATGCTTTTATTTGAATGAATGGCAATTAAATAATGTGATATGATTACCAGAAATCAATTTTAAGATCGGTATACCGTTGGAACTGCAGATTTACAAAAAGATGGTGTTGGATATGTTCTTTTATCAATATTATTATGTGATGATATCAGTTCTGATTTTTAATCTGAAAATTTTAAGCATCTTGATGAAGCATGTAATATTGGTTATATAATTTTTAGCGTAAATATATTCAGTTTTCCGGAAAAGGAAAAGTTTGGATCCGTTTTTTCTCTTATATAGAAATTTTGACTATAAGAAATTAATAAGATATTTAAAAATAAAAAATAAAATCGCGATTTAGGCAGAATATTTTCAACTTTGATACTTTTACTTTTTGGAGGAAATGGTATATGATTAATGTTTATCTTTTATGAACTTTATGATCAAAAGAAATTCTGATGCATCAATGAGTGTTAGATGACGGATTTATTAAATATACTTCAGAACTACTTTATATTTTCGGCTTTGATTACGAATTATTCTATTATACAATTAATAAATGAGTAATTTGATGTTAGTCTTACATTTTCAATCAAAGATATTTAACATGACATATTTTCATGTCAAAATGATTGTTAAAAAGTTATTATCAAAGAGAGGAGCGATAACAGAAGATAAACAGTCAGGTCTTACTTTAATGATCTCAATTTTGCGGCTATCTTTTAGATCTCTCGAATTTTCCAACTCTTTTAACCCTTATTTACTTCTTTTTAATTTAACCAAATCTCCGTCATATTATTGCACTTTTCTGTTCAAATTTAACTAAAATTCCAATGATTTCATCTTACGATAAGATAAGCCCATCGAATTGTCCATTTTCGTTAAATTTGCCCCAAAATTTCAACACTGATCAAAAGGATTATCGATTGGAAACTCGTTTTAAAATAGCAAATCAAAATGAGGAAAGATAAATGAATGAAAGATATTGAATGAAATTCTTTTTTTTTTTATAAATGAAAACTACAAAGTATTAAAGCAGTTATAAATACTTTTTCTTTTTTCGACAATAAATTTCAAAATTCTGCAATTTTTCTACACAATTGTATTAAATTTGTTACGGCAAATTAATCATTTAATGAAGCATTCATTCATACAAAACAAAATTTCGCAATCTAATTCATACGGATCAATCAAATTTATGAACCATATTAATTTTAAACAAGTCAATTGAATTTAAAATTAAAATTTTCCGTATTTTTTATGGGACTCAAAAAAAGTTCCCTGTTTTTAAAAAATTATTCAATAAAATTTTGTAAGTTTCGTCAATATTTAAAATTCTCATTTTTGCTATTTTATATATTTTTTGTTTTTCAATAGTATAATATTTCAAATTTTGCAATATGATATTTTGCAGTGTAATATTTTAAATAAAATTCCATTTAAAATTTTTTTGTTTAAAATAGTTCCTTATTGAATAATAATCCCACACAGGTTTCATAGGATAATTATTATATGTCATATACCGCTAACTAGAAATACTGAAATTTATTTTTCAATTATCACTGGAAGATTTTCAATGACAAATTCGCGATAAGATAATTTGCTTTTTTATCAAAAATTTAAAGCTTTGTAAAAATTTCTCAATTGTTTAATAACTGACCCTGAAAATTGCGAATTATTCCGCTTAGCATTTATCATGACGCTTTCTGCCGAGTAAGGCTTGACAACATAGTATTTTAGGAAACTAGCTGAAACTTTTCTAGAAATATAAATAATTGACATAAAATTTTATATTTTTCTGAAAATAGCAATTAGTCTTATTTGAATTTCAAAGTTGTTTCATTTCTTTTTATAGCCGAAAACAAAAAAAAAAAAAAATTGTTATTTTGACCGAAATTATCGATTGAAAAATTTTTTTTGTAATGAATCGTTGGAATGTCTCGGATTTTTGTATAATTAAGATTGAATCATCAATCCCTAACATTTTGGCATATATTTTATTATAATTTATTATCTTTGATAAATTTTGAATGATTACTGCTGCTCGATTTACTGACAAAGCTAGAAAAGACAGAATCCGTGAAAGGGTATAAATTTTAATAATATGGAATTTATAAATTATGGAGAAAATGACATCATGATATTCCAAGAATATTGCTGGAACTTTATTAAAACTTCTATCAAATTTATTTCATTTGTTAACTTCAACTAAAGGTTCATTCAATTAGTAGATTATAACTTGAAATTTTAGGAAAGTTCGACAATTTGTTGAAAAAGATGGAAAATGTTTACTTTCAAAAATTAAAATTCTAATCATAGTTTCTGAAGTTTATAGCAAAATTTTCGATTACTTATCAAGGTTTTTTTGCATATATTTTTACAGAAAAAATTCGAAAAACGGCGAAAAAATCGGAAGAATTTGGATGATAAGTTCATGTCACGGAATGCAGCAAATACTAACTTCTCATTTCTTCATTTCAAACAATCCATTACTGATCTGTAACCAATTTTTGAAGTATGCATATATTTTTTAATTTTAATCTTTTTTTCTTCATAAAACATATAAATTTAGGAAAAAAAATAGAAGATGCTAACTTTATAGAAAACAAAATATCTTATAAAATCAATTATTTTGATAATTTTATTTTCAGTATTTAAATTTTTTCTACTACAGTATAGTATAATCCTATTTCAGGTTAAAAAGTGGAGCTTAACATACAAGCAAATTTTTGCTTTAAAAGTAACACAGAAGAAATTGTGCAAAACTCTGCATTCCGCATATTCTGATGTCAATGCTATTACGGGGAAAATTTTCAATCATCTAAATAAGGCAACGTCAGATATTATTGCTTTTTCTTTTTTTTTTTTTTAATTTTGCTAAATTACAAAAATTTCAAGTTATACTTATAACTCAATTAAAAAATCTTTTCCTATTTTTTTTCTCGTTTACAATAATATCTTGGAAATTTATCAGCAGAATTGTTTGACATTTTAGTGATAAGTTGAGATAAATTTTGATGACTTATCGACTAGATAATATACTAAAACATTGTAATGAAATGTATTAACTTTTGTCGAATTTTTGAAAAAAAAAAGTTTTACAAAAATTCCAAATTGTAATTTATAATTTAGTAAATTTTCGTTACTTTATAATAGCTTCTTGCAATAGACGATAAGTTCAGATCGATTTTAAAAAAATTATACAGCGTAAAACTTTCTTGATGAGAAATTTATAAAAGAATAAAATATTTTGTGATATCTTTTATCACGCAACACTTGTTAATGGTATAGCGGAAGGTCGTGCGATTGCAACGTTGCATGATCATTCATAATTTTTCATATCATTAATTTGCCAATTATTCATTCATTCATCCAGTACGGATTCTGCTGATATACTGATATATATTAACAGGATTGATTTGATTGTAATTTATGAAAACATGATAAGTTCTTAACATTTTTCTAAAAATTATAATATAGTACAAAACAATTCAATTAATTTTTATTCTTTGTGTTTTTGCTTCATTATAGGCCTATATCATTTGGATTTAACAAAATACGATCTTCAATCAAAGCTTTGGTACGATTTAGGTGAAGAATTGATCAATGAATTGTTGTAAAAGTTGATTAAATTCTTAAATTCTGCTTTTAACTTCAAATAATGATTAAAATTTATTTTTAAATTTTGTCTAATTATAAAAATTTGAAACTTAAGTTAAAATATATTCTTTTTGATAAAAAATACAATGTGAAGATGTGAAAAATTTGCTACGTAAATTTTTCATCTCATGCTAAATATTGCTCATGTTTCTTGATTTAAAATGAACTATTTTTTTTTTAAATATTTCTACGTAATATTGATGGTCATATAAAACTTCTAACATTATTCATGAATTAGATAATTGTAAATTCCAATTACTTTTCATTTTCTATTTTCCAATGAAATACTCAGATATGAGTACAATTATAAAATCCCACTAATGATTTTCTCCAAAATTTAGAATTACGTAAGCAGTTTAACTGGTTCATTTCATGCGTGGAAAATTCGTGGACAACTTATCGCCACTATCGATTATCTTTGTGCGGCTACTTCAAGTCCTTATTCTACTGATAAGACACAATGTCATAGTATCATTCAATGATAACTTCAGCGATGACTTCTAATCAAACGTCAACTTTTGCAACAAATTTTGCGACATTGCGTCAGATCTCAATAAATTGAAATCATAATCTCATATCTAAAATTATCAAACTGTAAAAAGAATTATGAGAAAAAAACTTTAAAGAATGATTAAGGAGGGAATAATTTTTAATTACGAAGGTATTTAAGTAATTTTTAGTCATAAAGTTATCCATTTGAAATCTAATCCTCTTTGATAAGCTTTGATCACTTTATGCCAAGGATAACATCTGTAGTAGGTCTGATAATTTTATAAGCCAAGGACAACATTCGATTATAAGCTTTGATGACTTTATGAGGGAATGATAAATATTCGATGTAAGTTCTGATCATTTTAAAAGCCAAGGAGAATATTTAATTGTGGGCTTCGATCACTTTAAAATCAATGATAACATATGTTTGGAAATGCAAGTAAGTATCAATTTAAAGAATATTATTGTTCTAAAAATTCGATAGATCTCTCAGTAGAAGTCGTGATGAACTTTGACATATTCAAAACGATATTGCTACTAGTAATAACTTTAGAATAAATTTGATAATCCTTATTTTCATCATTCATCTAAACTATAAATGAAATTCGTTACTTTATTTCTTTATTCTATAAGTTTTTTTTTTTTTTTTTTTTTTTGAATTTTCAATTCCTCTCTTTCCTATATCCAATCTTTCAATGTTAATATTTTAGAGTGAGCTGTAGAGAGGTGAATTTTGATTACCAAATTTCATATTTCAAATTGTTTATTCTTCAAGCTGATATGAAAAAACTGCCGGAACTATTTTATTGTTTCACAATTGTTTGAAAAACGGAAAATTATTTCAGTTGAATGGGTAGTATAATGTTTTACATTTATCAGATTGATTATCATCGTCTCATTTTGTAGATTAATTATCACTGTGATAAGTAATGATTGCATTTTTTTGATAAAAGACTTATTATGTCATGTTTTAAGGCTCAATTCAAAATATTTGCACAGAAATCAAGAAAAAAAAAGATAGTGATAAAACACAATAAAGTATTGCAAAACAATGACTAGAAAAGGGTAAACAGCTATCAACGGATGATCATTTCTTCACCTGATAATATTATTTATTACTCATAATGAATTATTGATTATAAAAAGACTGAAAAATTTTGTTAAATCATATTCATTTCAAACAAAAAATGTAGAAGATATCAAAATACATATTCGTATTACTTGAGCATACAAAAATGTTTTTGAGCATTTCAACAATTACACTAATTTGTCTTCTCTGAATAAAATTTGTCCCTTTCGAAAAAAGCTAAATTATTATCAGTATCAAAATTAAATCTATAAATGTTTGTAGAATATGAATATATATTGAAACCAAAAATTATTTATAAAATTTTTCCAATTAATTCTTTGATTCTTTTATCATTAATTGTATAACAAACAATTTGTGGATGTTTAATCATCATTCAAAAAAAAAATTAAAAGTGCAATTGTATGAATGTCTAATTGGATTTATTCGAAATTCTTAAAAAATATTATTTAATTTATCTAGAAAATTAATACTGTATAAATCTTTCATAATAAACGAGTAATCATAAACATAAAATGGATTTTCCAATATTCCTAAAGAAAAAAAAAATTATACGTACAACCAGAGAAAGGTAAGCGGCTGAATTTCAACATTATTCAAATAGAACATCGAATCAACTTTTTCAAGACTGCATCGCTGTACGGGGTGGCGATGATGGTAGTCCAAGAAACTGATACCTTTTCCGTCTAAAAATATTAGTTACGTTTACAAAAAATGGCAAGTAAAAAACTCAAAAAAAAAAAAAAAAAAAAAAAAAAAGAATGAATTTGAAAAACAAATGAAATTGTTCTCAAAGATGGAAAATATAATCAATATGCTTGTCATTTTCAAATTATCAGTGAATGTTTAACTCATTACGTTTCCGTGTGATGAAGAGAAACATCCTTTAGATAAACTTTGGGAAGGTAACGTATATTATTGATAAATTTATGCTTCCAATATTCTTGAAATTCATCTAAGAGACTAGGATAAAAATAATGACTAAGGAGGACATCTAACGTAAAATATGGATATGCGAACTTATCGAATAAACAATTGAAAAATGAAGAATATACAGGATAAACGTTATCTTTATCATATAAGTCTACTTTTCAAAATATATGTTTATTGTGTATTTTCATTTCCAAACTTTTTTTATAATTCAAATGAATATATTTAAAAATCAAACAACCTCAAATTAAGTATGTGCCATTTAGCATCTTCCATAACTTGACTTCTTCCGTCCGTTGTTGATGTCACTTCATTGCCATTATTAAAAAGATGTTTTTCACTGGTACTTTTTTTAACTGCCCTTTCTATCTCACCAATATTCCCAGATTGTCCACCTATTTCAGGATGATTTTTCGTCGAATTTTTCCATGACGGCTGAACAAGTAATTAATAATAAGATTGATGAAATTGTTTTTATCAAAATCTTTTGATTTAAATAAATTTTCTTCGAAAAGTACATTCAAAAAATGAAATGATAACCTCATTAGATGAAAACATTCCCTGACACATAGATCGTCTTCGTAGACGTCGCTGTCGCCGCAATTCCTTTTCCGAATCAGTATTACTAATACTATTATTTTTAATACTATCCTGCAGTAGGGAAATTTAGAAAATAATGAAACTCAATTTATTTCTTATCAGTTTATGAACAAAAAAAAAGAAGAGAAGAAAAAGTAAATAAATAATGGAAGTAATATTTTGAGTAAAATTTGTTAAAATTCGATGATTTTATGAGAATTTTGATATCTGCAGTAAAGTGTGCTGACCTTGGAATCATTAAAATTTTTAACAGTTTCATTGTTTTTATCAGTATTAACATTATGAACAGTGCTAAATTGTACTGGAGAACGATGAAATTGTAATGAAATTGCATTATCCAATGAGAAACGTTTCAATCCGGAAGGATTTTCCGGATTGAAAATATTGGACGATGATGGAGTGGTAGCAGCAGCAGTAGCACCATTGCTATTCGTAAATGAATTGAATGTCTGTAAGAGAGTAGCTAATGAACTTCGTATTGTGAAAACAAATATTCGATTTCTTGCTAATTCAGATCGGAAAGTTGATGAAAATTTGGCTAGCTCAGTGCATCTCTTATTTCTGAATAATATTATTAATGACTGTCCACGATGGCATCTGCTATTTCTGAATCAAATTACTCTTGGAAGCATTAGTTATGTCCAAGATGCATCTAATTACTTCTAGATGATATCGCCTTTACATCTAGATCTTTTGATAAGCCAAATGATGTCTGTTACTTCCGAATTGCAATACTTTTAGATATCTTAACTGTATACAGGATGCATTGATTACTTGTGATGTTATTGATTTAGTAACGAACTAACATTTACAAGATTTTTAAAATGCATCATTAGCGAAGCGGATGCTGATTGTACAGTTGAACTGGTTGGTGCCATTGCATGCAATAATGGTTGAAAGGTTGTTTTTGTTGGTGCGGTAGTTCGAGGTGGTGCGGTAAATAATGCCCGAGCAACAAGTGGAGTTACCGCTATTTGAGGTGGTGGTACTGAAGGTGCTACCGAAGGAAGAGTTGAAGGTGATTCTGATGATTTAGCGAATAAACGAACATTGTATGGTGGTAAGTTGGAATTATTTGAAGAAACTGATGCGTGTATGCCGCTTTTTGCATCAATAGAATGTACACTCGATCGTGCTGTAATTGGAAAAACTGGAAAATATTAACATTTGAAATTTCAATTAAATTAAAAATTCATTCCTTTTCTCTTCAATATATAAGTTTTGTTATTTTTATGTGTCACATTTTACGAAATTTGGGACTAGAATTTTAAATTTAAGGCCAAATTTTTGAAAAGAATTTAGATTTTAAATATACAATAAAAAGCAGAATATTAAACATACAAAATGGTGGTACAGTACTAGAACAATGCCTTCCAATCAGCGGTGAGTATTTACTTCCACTATTATCGGATTTTTCAACACGTAAACAATCAAAATTTGTCGCCGCTTCGCCATCGCCATAGGACTCGTCGAATGAGCCTAAAAAATAAATAAACAAATCAACAAATTAAAATGCATCTATAAAAACACACACATAAAACAAAAATGATGAAATCTAAAAGACTGTTGAAAATTAAAAAGCAAATTCGAATGATTTTTCTTGCTATAAAAATCACTTTTTTTCTGTCAAGAAAATGAAAATACATTTCATTGCCAACTTTTTTTAGCGGTAAATAACAAATGAGAAATGATCCCGTAGGTATATAATAGTGAATAAGTTAACTGAGGTAGGCCGGAACGACTAAAATAAGCATTCAGTCTATCAGGCTCGTTTTATAAACGTGTAATTCTGGACAGATAAAACAATTTCTTTTGCTATTATTAATTTGCGACAAAAGATTTTCTTTCTCACTTCTTAGCATCATCCAACCGCAACAACCGGAAGAGAATTTAGACTTTCTGGGGATAAAAATTCCTGTAAAACCATACAAATTCACGAATACGTTAATTTTCGTAGAATAATTAATTAAACGATTATATTTGACGTTGCTGAAAAAACTAAAAGCAATTTTCCTAACTCGAAGGATTTCAATACTTAAAATTGACAACAATGATTGATTTCTCCTTCATCATTTATATTAACAATTTACTAATCTTTTTTTTTATTTGAACTTTTTCATTTATTTCTGTTAAATATTTAATTCCCATCAAATGATATTAATCACTGATTATTGAAATAACAATTTCTGCCAAAAGCATACATACCTTGCCATCGACTGATAATTGTTTGTGCTTTCAGATAACTGCTAACACCAGCTTCTGAATCTGCTTGCGCATATGTTTGCTCAACCACTGACGGTGAGTCACCTATTTTTTTGCTACACCGTTTCCCGCTCGAAAACTACAATAATTTTTATGAAATTTAGAAAATTTTCAAAAAGAATTCCTAAAAATTGCACGTAAACATTATCTAATCATTTAAAAAACTAAAATTTTCAATTAAACTACAAAAGCTGAAATATAGTAAATAACGCAGAAAAAATCACCAGAGCTATTTTTAAGAAAGCTTTTTTTATATCGTTAATGTTTAAAAGCCTTTTTTACATAAATGACATTTGCTGCGATGCTAAATAATCGAATCACTGATAGATAAGATCAAGGATTGTTTATATTACTTTTGAATAGTATTATCGAAAATAAATTGAAAAATTTGTTTTACTACACTCAGAAAGTGTTTGCATAAAAAATATAGGAAAGGTCATTAAACAGATCTCATCAATTCATGCATATGGAGTAAAGCTGCATGATAACTAAGCAATATGTAGTTGAAACAGATCATAGGTCAACTAATTAACTGAAGCAATCATTACCAACAATAGTTTTGATTTGTTTCATACGCCCACTGCCACAACTTATTTTTATGTTTCATAAAACAGTTAAAGTTATTAACTATTTTCGGTAAAAAAAAGAAATCTCGAATAATATAAGTAATACCAAATAGGTCCGAATAAAATTTAGGGACAGGTTTTAATCAATACCTTTTTTTTTTCTAAATTTTAATCAATATAGTTTGAGCAATAAATTCTTAACGTTAAAATAAATGATAAGTACACTTTGTACTAACTTCAAGTGTCAAGTTTTAGGTAAAAATTAATCGCAAATTTATATTTTCAATTTAAAAATTTGAAACTTTTATTTCAAAATCAAGAAAGATTTTCCTTTCTTCTTTTTATTTTGGTAGAATTTGAGGGAAAAGAAAGCGATAAAAATAAAAATGATAACTTCGACAAACACATAAAACGTGACAAACCAGCACTACGCCATTTGATTCTAATTCATATAAAAGCGACAAGAAAAACTACGAAACATAATAAAAAAGAATTTAGAACTCTTTTTGAAATTTGACAAAAAAAGTAAACTAAATTTTATCAACAGAGAGAGAAAAAAGAAACGCACTCAAAAATTGAAGAAAAAACCTTGCTGTGTCGAAGCGAACTGAATGATCGCTAGAATGAACGGATCCTTATGGAATACCTATTGGATCAATATGTACTTCATAATTCAGAAATAACTTATTGGATCAATATAAAACGTGAGAGATATATGTATGATGATATTAAACTCTCAGTATTCGGGAATATACCGATATGTATATAATGAAGTATTCAAAATATTTTAAATGATGTCGCTTTCAAATTTATTTCAAAGTTTCTTTTTATTTTTTGAAAATTTTAGAAATGAATGCAATGATTACCGTCAATGAACGATTGCTCTTTGAACTTTTCTCGATGGCATTAGATGGTGCCGTTTTATGCCGTTTTGCTTGTCGATTCGATTTCTCATGAGATTCGATTGTTTTCGAGGTTCTAAGTGGTATTCGAAATGTTACCTGCAAAAATCTAAAATTGCAAAAATTCAACTTTTGTCGAATCAAATCATTTGAAACTCTCTTCGCTATATGCGTACAATATTTTCATCTCTTCAACACTATCTATTAGTGAGAATTTACTTTACGACTTCGCAATTACTCGGAAATTATATAAGATAAACCTCGACATCGCTAGCCTTCTTTTCTTCATTCTCCAACGATGTTTCAATTCGTAGCTTACTGAATATATCGGTGGTGCCACTAGTTGACGCAGCAGCAGCAGCAGCTAACCTGGCGTTTACCGCATCGATCACGTCGAAATTTACAGCGCCATATTTGGGCCTGAAAAATCAGAAAAAGAAAAACATTTTGTGTGATCAAAGATTAAATGTTGATAAATTTTTCCTTGCATAGTAAAAGAATATATTTAAAGAAAAAAAAAAAAAAAAACTAACCAAAGTCTTGTATGTGAATTAAAAAGAAAAAGATATCATGATAACGGGTGATTTGACATAAAATTTATAAAATTTGATAAACAATTGACATTTTTCTTAAATTTTTAAATTATTAAAATGATATAAAAGAAGAAAGGACAGAGAAACGATGAAAAATTATTTCCGCAAGATGAATTTTTTCCCGTCTTTGACTATCCAGAAATTAAATTTAAAATTCAAAATTTGATATACCTCATGAATTCTTGCCTCTTGTATTTAGGTTTGTCCTGTGCTTCTTTTTCTGAAAATTTGATATGATGACCGGTATGATCATGGTCATCATCGTCCTCACCCATCGTAATCGGTGCTTGAGTATCCAATCCTCTGAAATTAAGCATGAAATGTTTCCATTTTCCTATTTACAATTTTTAAATTAAATTTTAAATTTTGCTTTGAAATGTTGAAATGTGACATATGCAGTCTTCGGACAATTCATATAAATTTCGAACAGTTTTATGGAAAGAATAGAAAACCAATAATCATTCTTAGCTTTAAGCATGATGAGTTTTTCAGTAAAATTCCTCTAGACATGATTTAACAATCATTATTCAGTAATTAGAATTTTAAGTTCTGTAAGATTGATATTTCAAATATTTGAAATTAATTAGAGAAAGATTTCAGTAAAAGATATTAAGGAAACAATATTTATATTCTACAATCGATTAAATTTATATCTTTTATCTTCCCATATTCATTAAATTTTAATGAATATGAGTATGAAGAAGATAAAATTTAATCGGTTATAAAATAAAAATTTAGACAGTAACTGAACTTTATGATCGATTTTCAAGCAATTCATCTCATAAATCATGTTCAGTACTATAAACTTATTGCCTGATAAGATAAAGAAAAAAACTATGAGGCAAAACAAAGGCTGAGATGAGATAAGATAATTCTGCATTTCTCATGCTATAAATATTAATTTCAATTTTCAATTTTAATTCATTAATAAAATGGGAATATCTCTTGAAATTTGGTTCTTATATGGTAAATCCCGGAAAAGATGAATTGAAAACTTTTTACTTATTCTTATCCTCGACTAAACGATCTTTCAACGCAGTTGTATGTGAGCGATTTTGTGGAACTGCACCTGAAAACAGCATAACCTATCAGGCATCACCAACTTTTTGAACTTGAAGTTTTAGAGAGGCATTCTTCCATAACAATACCATGAAAAATTCATTTTTTTCCATATTGTTCACTTAATTAATTAGAAAAGAAATCAAATCATAAAAATACTTTCACCAAACAGAACAATTATTTTTTAAATTTAAAAGAACTTATATGTATTTTTTTTCTGAAATTTTGGAGAAAAATTTATAAACACGAATTTCAAGAACTGAATTATATGTGAAACGATAAAAAATGTAAAAGTAACAGTAACAAACCATTCAGTCGAACTTTTGGCCCGAGATTTTCATAATTAATTTCCCAGTCATACGGTTCATCGGTGCTTATCCCATGCCTGAAATAGCAGTATAACTATGAGAAGACTAATCACTTATTAATTACTTTTATTTCAGGTTGAAACGAATAAAGAAAAAAGCACAAGTTGATGCACAAGTTGATGCTTAATATCTTACCGGACAATGATATTCCGTAGATTATTTTCCAATAATCCATAACTGGGTTCATCCGGATAATTAAGTGTTTTCAGGTACAACGCAAAATCATGCAGTTCTTTTGGACAACCATCTAACAATACGTTTAAATTCATTTCTTCCTTCACTCGGCCTACCTCATCTTTATCCTGAAATATGTTTATTCAAACAATAATATCTTATGAATGAAGATGATTCATGGGATAGATGATTCACATCCAAGCAATTAATTGATCAGTTGATGATAACAAACTTTGAAGTGATATTTCGTTCATTTATTTTTTTCCAGGAATATTTTTATTTTAGATATAAACTTTTTCTATTCCTCCATTTTTTGTATGATGCGCTTAATTTTCACTCTTAATGTAATTTGCTGTTACCTGAGAAATCATAAGAAAGGTATTCATAACGACTAGATATTTCAGAATATCCCTACTAACTGACTTTGATTATTAATTTTATTATTAATAGAATGACTGGTTCATTGAATGCGATATTATAAATAGCTTTCTGTTCTCTCTTTCACTAAAGTCAATTTTGATTGAAAAAAAAGAAGGAAATATGAAGCTTAAATAAGCTTATTATTACGAAAGCAACATCTGTCCTGAGCGATCATCTATCGCTCATTTTTCTTTTGATTGTGCTATTACGTTTGCTGCAAATTTTCTTAACGTCAAACTTTCAACAACAGTAATTGCTGTAAACAGGAAATTTATTATGGCTAATTACTTGAAAAAATATGCGGAATTCTTTTTTTTTTTTTTATTCTAGAATTATTAGGAATACAAGAGAGTATAAAATAATTTTTGAAACAATACTATCAAATACTAGAAATTTTTCTTATTTTAAAACATTCATTTAACTAATTTGACTATGTAATTTTAAACAGTATAATATGAATATCTATTTTACAAATCATAAAAAAATATTGAACAAATGGATATAATAAATATTATTATTTCCTTCTTTCTTGTTCCATAGCCACTATGATTAATATTCAATTCTAATAATGCATCACATTTAAACGAATTAAATAAATTCGTATTTTTTATCTTTCCCACTCATTGCTTTTATCAGCAATTCTGATGAAAACTTCAGCTCATACTCCATTCTGTCATTGTTAGTTTATTAAAACAAATTGCAAAGCTTATATCATATGGGACTAATTTTAGATCTACTGAATTCTCGTCCTACTATCTCATAGTTTGCTGATTGATTCAATTTTCGTATGTGTACAGTTTACTTTTTTCTTCGTCATATTTTTAAGAAAATTTTTTTCGTTATTTTATCGCTTTTTGTTTAAAATATTTATATGAGCATGCTAAGATCAGATGATTCGATGTCAGCTGATCTCAATTAAATCCAGTCGATGATTACTTTGAGCGGTGAGTTAAATGAAAAATAAACATATTTAAGCTATAACATTTCGTTTTTTAAAAACAACAAAGATTCAGCCATCAGATGATCACTGATTAGAATCCAGTCATCAGATGATCATTGATTACAATCAAATCATCAGATAATTTCATTATGAAAGATTTTTTGAATTTAGTAAAATATGAAGAAAGAGATGTTTTATTGAAAAAAATCTTATTTATATTATGAATGAAAATTTTATGAAAAAAAAAAAGAAATGATTAATTGATGAATGCAGAGTTAGTTTAAAAAACTTATTCAACAGTTGTATTTTTTTTTTTTTTTTTTTTTTGAAGTTAGCGGCTTTTTCACTCTAACCTTCAATCGTCTTCCTTCATTTTAAAGTATTTCGAAAAGAAAAGAAATGACATTTTTTTCAAAGTTAAAATTTAGTTTAAAGAAAACAAAAAATAGGAAGCCACATCAGAATTAATCAGCAATAAAAATATCATTTATATCAAGGAAATAAATAAATAAATAAAAGTGCAAAAGTAAAAATTAGGTAAGAACAGAAAGTAAATGTTAGGCTATGTGAATAAATTAAACTTAGGAACTTTCGACTCAAATATACTATTTTTTTTGTTGGTTTAGAAATGAAAAAAAAAAGAAAAAAAAACTTAAATAATTTTAGATGTTTATCAAAAAGAAAGCTCTTTCTTTTTTTTAGAAAAAAACTCAAAAAATTAAAATTTTTCAACCGCAAATATTTCCGAGAATTGAAAAATTCTTCCTGTCTATACTTCATTCATTTACTTCGCTTCATCGTATTATATTACAGATAAAAATATTACCAATTTCCCTCCCCATAATTATTTCATTTCTGACCCAAATAATTGATCAATTAATTCCAACCCTTATAAAACTCATTCTAATATTATAAAAATATTTGATGAAATTAATGAGAACGAAAAATCTTTTTGAATTGAAACACAATTTTTACCTTAATTTTTCTCCATGGTAATGAACCTTGCAAAAATTCGACTAACATATAAAAGAGAGACCATAGGTCATCTTGCCGTCCCATTTCCTAAAAGGCATTTCAAATTATTGAAAAAGACATTTACATCGATCAAGTTTTTAAACTTCAATTACGGAAGAAAGTTTTTGCATAGTAGAATTAAAACAAAGGATATGATTCTTTTTTTACGAAAAAAAATTCTAAAGTTTTCCAAAATCTCCTATTTCATCTTATCTCAGCTATTTCAAACTAAGTTAAAACAAGAGCTTGATTTTTTGATTTCTTATTTCCAATATTGCTATTACATATCATTTGTCTTAAATTATTCATTTCTAGATTTAAATATCAGTTTTAAATTGTTCAAGAAGAGAACTGAAAAATAGTCTTACCTTGTTTTTGTGAGCTGAAACAGCAGCATATCTTACGGTACCTCGAAAACCAGCTGCACTTCTTGGACTTCTAATTTCACCTTTTGCATTGAGATATTGTCGTGCAAGACCAAAATCGAGCATAAAAACCTTTTTACAAGTGGCATTTGTTCGACCCATTGCAAAATTTGACTAAAAATTTAATTATTCAATATCGATTTAACGAACATATCGATAGAAGAAACTATGCTGCGCCAATAAACACTAAGCAATTAAAATAATTAGAGTTTTTAAACAAATTTTTAAAAATTTTCTTTATAAGTAGACTATTCTATTATCCTTCGATGCAGGCAATTTTTTTTCCTTTTTTTTTTTGAAAATTTAATTCAAAATTTTTGAAATATATTCGTTAGCGTAGTTTATTTTGCTAAAAAGAAAACTAACAGGCTTGATATCACGATGCAAAAATCCGATAGAATGTATTTCCTGAATAGCATTGAGAATCTGTAATCCAATTCGGATTGCTGTTGATAACGAAAATGATTGCTTGGGTGATTCACGACGTAGATCAGCTAGATTCTTGCCTTGTAAGCTCATTACCAAGTAATTAAATTTGTCGTTTCGCCCACACCCGTAAAATTTGCATGCATGCCGCTTTCCTGTAAACCGGATAAGAAATTGAATTAGAATATGAAATAGCATATATCGGTACATACCGGAAAAAATTACACTTACTTCAGTTATTTCATAACATCAAATTTTCTAACTTACCTTTGAAAAGTCCAACTTAATTCGAAACATTACAATCATAGTATTTGAAGTATCGAATCATAAGACCTTTTTGATAGTTATCACGGATATAGAAAATGCAGGTCAAAGATTAAACAAAGAAAAGAACACGTTCTTGTATCATGTTACAAATTTTATTTCATTTTTTTTTTTTAAACTTCAAACTTCAAAACTTTTTCATCTATTTGAGCCCAACTACTTTAAAATACTATTCTTCCATTGTCAAGGATTAAGTAATAGAAAAAAAAAACCTTTAAAGATTTTATTTTTCATGATTATAACTGTTCTTATTTTCAAACTCTAAATTTTAGAAACCTTCTTTTCTTTATTCAAAATTTCTTGATAGCTTTGCGAAAAATTTCATTAACACTGGACCTTGAAGCCTTCTTAGCACAGCAACTTCCATTTTGAGCACCTGTTTGGTAGCTTTACTCGATTCAACTTTCATAGCTACTCTTTCGCCATGATTTTGCAAATCGATTGCTTCGTAAATTTCGCCAAAACCGCCACCTCCAATTTTTAACTTCTGCAATATCATGCAGATTTATATCATTACCATCATCTTTTTCTTCAAGAACAATAATCTAAGTTTCGAAATTTTACAATTTTAATTAGTTGCTAAGCTAATTTGTCAAAACAATAAATAAAAAACTGTTAAAAAAATCTTTGTCGTTTATATGAACAGCTTTTTCTTTTTAAAGAGGCTAAAATATAAACCAAGATATTCCATTATAAATGGGACCAAAGTATTATCATGAAAGGTCGCAAATCTTTAGGCCAAAAACTTGCTTTAATATTTAATTTAAATAATAAATAAATTAAATGGAATGATTTAAATTGGATTAAATTTTTTTCACAATAAAATAACCATTGTAGAAACTTACGATTTTCCATCGTTCTCTAATAACCTGATTTGCTTGAAGTATTTCGCCTTCGCTGGAACTCGTCATAACGGAACATTTGTCATTCACGTAATCGTTCAGGTAACTATTTAGATTATTCGAACATTTGATAAGTGCGAGAGGATGAAAGCAGAGAGAGAGACTGAGAGAAAGAGAGAGAGAGAAAAAGAGAGCGTGAGCGAGTGACAAAACCCGTATAAATGATACCTGAGGCACCTGAAAGAAAAATTATCTTTTTTAAAGTTCAAAATAAAATACAAATTTGATAAAATTTCATCATACAGTATGCAACTAGAAATAATAAACAGACAATATTACTCAATTTATTTTTAAATATAAAAGAAGAAAAGTTGCACCAATAAATTCAGTTATTGCATTCAATATTATGATTAATTTATTTTTTAACATTTTCGGTTTTTTTCTTTCTTATTTATGAACCATTGTAAATTTGCATGTGATTTATAGCGAACTGGTCTGGAAAAAAAAGAGATTTTCTTGGCCTTATCCGATAAGTTCAATTTTGGGAATGCAAAAGCTTTATTCGGATTTCTTTCCATTTTTTTTTTTCTAGAGCTGTCTCAACATTCATTTAAGCCCGCTTCGAAATTCCGAAATAATTTATGATCAAACAAAAATTCAAATCAGTCTGAAAAAGAAAATGAAATACAGCATGTTAGGGTGAAGTTAGGGAATATCAAGACTATTTAAAAATTTAAATAGTTTATGATTAAATGAAGAATTTAAATCGATTTAAAAAAAAAAAAAAACATGAAATACAGTATATTAAAATAAATTCTGGAAATATTAAGCCTATCTAAAAATTTTAGCTAATTCATAATTAAATTAAAAATTCAGATCAGTTTAATAGAAAATATAAAATACGACATATTAGGAAAAATTTTGAAAACATTAAGCCTATTTTAAAGCTTGACATAATTTATAATTAAATTGAGAATTCAAATAAATCTAATAGGATAAAATACGATGTACTAGAATAAATTTTGAAAATATTCTTGGAAAAGCATAATTAATCGAGAAATAAATGCTTAAGTGTTGCAGGCAGAAAGGAGTTTTTTAAAAAATTGATGAAGAGAAAAGTTTTGTTTCTTTCATATTTCCCCTTTCTACTACTTCACCCATCTGTTCGGATTGTCATTCCCATTCGTTATTTCGTCATCCCCCTCATGTAAAATTTCTTTTTTATCCAAACTTTCGAGATAAATGGCACGCAATTCGTAGAATACAGCAAACAAATTAAATAATCCATTTTGTGATTTTCAGCAAAAAAGAATTGATTTTTGATTTATTTTCAATGAAATTTCGAAAATACGACATTTCATATAATGGGAAATTTTTCGAAAATGCTATGAGACGACTTAACAAAGGCCAATTGGGATTAGTTTGTTTGATTGATCACTTATTTATTCGAGAATGCTATTATTGAACATCTGATGGGTTATATTTCTTAAGCTTCATTTCCATTCCGCTTTAAATATATCGCATAGTATTCATATTTATCGGAAAAAAAAAAGAAAAAAACTTATTTCAATGAAAGATTAAATAATTATCTCAATATAGCTGAATAAACAGTATGGTTATATTTATAAATTCTTTCACATTTAAGCGAATGAGAAAACAAAAAACAAAAAAAAAATAAAATAAATGAGAAAATAGTGAAATAAATGAAATTTAATAAATTTAATTAGTAAAAAAGAGAAAATAATTCAGTAATTAACGAAAGATAAGATAGCAGAAGTACTGTACATAATGTTATTTATGACAGATGAAAGAAAAAAATGACAGTGAAATAAGTGGAATTTGATAAATTTAATCAGTAAAAAAGAGAAGATAATTTGATAATTAATGAAAGATAAGGCAAAAAAGATTTGCACATAATATTATTCGGGACAAACGAATGAATAAAAAAAATACGAAATAAATGAAATCTGATAAATTTGATAAGCAAAAAATAAAATGATACAGTAATTAGCGAAGGATAAGGTATCAAAAGTATTACATAAAATATTATTTAGAATAGATGAATGATTAAAAAAGGATACTGAAATAAATAAAATTAATAAATATAAATAGTAAAAATGAGCAAATGAAAAAGAAAGAAAGGGATAGTGAAAATAAACGAAGTTCAATAAACTTAATTAATAAAAAGGCAAGGTAATTCGATAATTAACGAAAGACAAGGTAAGAGAAGAATTACACATAATATTATCTAGGACAGCAAATAGTCAACAATAACGGAAGATGTGCGTTAAAACAAATAAATTATGCAGACATTTGGAGATCAAAGTTTGAACACAAAGGATTTAGTATTTGCGCAATACAATTACACCTATTTAATTAAATAATTGAAAATTTGAAATGAATGAAGAAGGAAGAATAAGATGAAGTAGATAAATGCATTGAATTATATAATAAAATGATTTGCTTCTTTCTTTTATGTTTCTCCTTCAGTCTTTAATAATTGGAATTTTTGAAATTTTAAAAATATAAAATGGTAAAAAAAAAGGAAACGAATGATAGAAAAAATAAGAATGTAAGCTATGAAATATAATGATATGTATATGCTTCCAAGTTTCAATGAAGCAGATTTGTGAAATTTATTCGATTGGAAAAAAAGAATGAAATGAAATTAGATCAAAAATTATTGAACAAAAAGCACTTCACGAAATCTTTTCCTCTCTTTCCTTTCTTCAATGCAAAATTACTTTTTGGTTTTTATTCGAAGATGCGGATTTTTTTTTCTTGTCATAGGTTTTAAGATTTGTTTAACTGATAAGCAATTGTTTAACTTAGGCTGATATTATAATATTTAAAAAACTTAGTGATAAAATAGATCAATATAAAAGAGCCAAATAGTATGGAAAATTTGATGAATAGTTTGTATGCGAACAAGTTAAAAAATTGCCAAAGTTTTATGAAAAGTGCAGAAAAAGGATTTAGACAATCAAGTTTATGTTTATTTTCAACTAGTCTGATTTCATGTCTTAAATAGATAGACTCTGACAAATGACAATAAAAGTTAGTCAGTTTTCTCTCTATCTGGATTCTCAAAACTATCATTCATTCAAATTTTAGCCTATTTTCTTTTTTTTTTCTTTTAAATCTTACATTTCTCATTGTGATATGAAATCTAAGAAAAGAACTGAAACATACTTCAGAGTACAATGCTATTATTGCTAGGAAAATGACACAAGTCACTTTCGATTTCAGAAAAAAAAAAAAAAAAGAAAGAAACAATAACGAAATTTTGAAGAAAATTCAGAACTATAATTTTATTATTCGAAATTTTTTCAAAAACATTGCATTTAATAAATCAATCAGTATTGTATTTTTTTACAATGCAAGCAAAATTATCCATATTCAACTCGTATAAATATTAGGATGAATATTTGATAAGGTTGCTTTTTTTTCTTTTCGTCTGGAAAAATATTTCGAACCATGCATTTCCAATTTTCATTCTCACTTTTCCCTCGACAATTTTACAAACTTGTAAACCGATATATTTATATTTATTTACAATTGTATATACGAAATGATTTTTTCGAATAGTTACCACAATTACTTCTAAGTATTCAAATAAATATTATAATTTCCGAATAAATGTTCTCTACAATACAAAGTAAACTTTTGAAGCACATCCATGTTCATACTTGAACTCTGCATTAGTAATAAATCATCGTTGTGTTGTAACATCATAAAGTAACCACAACTTATTTGACTGTTACTTTTTTTAAACAAAAATATTAGATTTCATAAATGCTTAAAAATTTTTTAAGAATTAATTAAGGAAACAAAAAAAGTTAAAGTCAAAACAAAATAGTGAAAATAGAAAATTAATTTCGGAAAAAAACTTGAACTGATTGAAAAAATAACTGAAGGATTAAAAGATGTTATTTTTTTTTTTCGTATCATTCAAATTTATATTTTGGCATAAGATATGAAAGCTAAAGGCGCTATTCGTAGACAGCTGTCATATTAGTTAAAATTTTTATTTTCATTCTTTATTTTCATTTTGTTTACAGAGCATTACAGAAAACTTTCGGCATTAATGCTCGTGAAAAAATGCTATCAAATTTAAAATTTTTGCTTGATTTTTTTTCAAATTCAAAATAAATAAAGAAGGAGTAAAATCTTTTTCTATGAGAAAAAATATTTGGGAAAAATTTGGAAATTTGGAAAAAGTTTAGATTTACGAAATATTTAAGAAATGTCTCATTATATTTACATATTTAAGTGAGAAGGATATTTTGATTAGAGAAAAATAAAAAAGAATATAAATTTTCTTTATATGAAGGAAAAGTATTTGCATTTTTTAAGTTCGGAGAAAATTTGGTTCCTAAAAAGTATTTAAGAAACGTTTCATTATGTTCAAATAAATAAAGGGGAAGAAAGATATTTTCATTGGAAGAAATACTTCAAATTTAAAAATTTTTGTTATTTTTTGTTAATTTCAAGAATATAGTAAAAGGGAAAAGTTTACTTTTAATTCTTAAGTTTTTGCATTTAAATGTATTTATTAAACTTGGAAAAAGTTTAATTTTAAGAATTATTGAAAAAATGGTTCATTGATGTTTCGCATATACAGATAAGGAAGATATTTTGATTAAGAAAAATACTACCAAATTTAAAAATTTCATTTTTTATTTAATTCTTTTATTCAATTTTTTTTTTCTGATTTGATATAAATAAAAGAAGAAAAAATTTTCACATTTTTCATTTATTCGCATTTAAATGAAAAAGAAGAAAAAAGTATTTGCATTTGTTGAAATTGAAAAAAGATTAGACTTCGAAGAAGTATTTCAAAAAATGTAGCATAATGTTTCACATATATAGGAGGAAGAAGGGGATATTTTGATGATTGAAAAAGTTTTGTTTGAATGTTGTGAAAAGAGGGAATGTTGTGGAAAGAAGGAAGGAGAAAAAGCTAAAATATATTAATGCGTGAAGCTAAAAGCTTTGATAGCAGAAAAGTTTTGGACGAGAAGATTCGAAGTGGCGAGGCAATTGGGAGGTGCACAAGAAAGTGAAAGGGAAATGATAATGACGACGAACTTTTCTCAAAATCAACTTCGTACCAAACCGATCGATTGAGAATTTCGGAAGAGACGAATGGATGGATGGATGGATGAGAGAAGACTTCTGATCTTCAAGTCTTCCAGCACTTCAAGCTTCTTTCTTCTTATCCAAGCAAATCTTGTAAGAACAACATTAGGTGAGAGCAAAAGATTGCAATTTATGTTTTCAACGCCCTTTTTTTCTTCTTTTAAATGAAAAAAAGTTCTTTTTTTTTTTTGTTAACTGGTGACATTATTCCCAAATGATTTAGATGTCACTGCAAAAAGGAGAATTGTGAAGAATTTACAAAAAAATTGATTTTATGCTTCAATTTTTACGGAAATATTCGAATAGAATCCAGCAAATCCAATTTCAAATTAATACTGTCATCACATTTTTCTTTTTTGGAATGAAGACATTTGTTTTTTACATGTTGAAAGAATGGCAGAATTAAAATAAAGTTAATATCACAATTTTTACAGTCGTCAATTCGCAGAATCCAAAAAATTCGAGACATCAATTTTATTACTACGTAAGATAATTTTCTTTTAGGATGCAGATATCATTCCAAAAATGATTTAGATTTAGTATAAAAGAAAATTGCGAAGGATTGACGTAATCATAAAATAAAGTTTGCTTTTATTTTTGCAGGCATATTCTAGCGGAATCCAAAAATTCAATTTCATCAATAAATAAATATCATGTTACATGAACTAATTTTCTTTTTCTTTTTCTTTATTTTATTATTTTTTTTTTCGAATGCAATTGGCATTGAAATTCTTTGTAAACAAAACACATTTCATTTACATAAATTCCCAAGCGCTTGTAGGAAAAAAAGTTGTATGAGTAAGATTAGGGAAATTTGCTCGCAATTGCTTCCCTATCAAAATTTTATGTTTAAGATACCACTAAGTTGCAGTTATAAATGTAAATTGTTTACAGACGGCAAAATATAATATCGGCTATTAAAAAAAAGTATGTTTACCGGAATCTTAAAATTATTCAATTATCTTTTTAGAAAAATACCCACCAATTTTAACCATTAAATTCGAGAAAATTTATATTTAATTTCATTCCAGCAAAAAATTATTTTTATCGTTTTTTCCTAAAATACTTTTGATTGCTACCATGCATTATTATACTGGTAAAATGCATGATATATTTCTTTATGCAAAGATGATTCTTATCTTATCTAAAATGTTGGAAAATTTCGAATTCAAACTTCCAAAAATTTTAGAAATTTTCCTCACTTCTTATGCAGATGCAAAATTTCAAACTAAAAAATTGGAAAATTCTGGAATTAAAATTACCCAAGTACGAGATTTTATTTCATTCCTTGAGTTAATATAAAATTTTCAATTGAAATATTCAGAAATTATCAAATTCTAATAGCCAGAAGTTTCATAGAGTTTCACATGATGTGAACATGCAAGAAAATTCTAAACTAAAGTATTGAAAAATTTTCGCATTAAAATTGACAAAGATTTTAAAGATTGTGCTTCATTCCTTTGCACAGATTAAAAATTCTTAATTAAAATATTCAGAAATTCTCGAGTTAAAGTCGCCATACAATTTCAAAGTTTTACCTTATTCTCTATGCAAAATGCAAAATAATGCAATCAAAGTATTTAGAAAAAAAAAAAAAAGAAAGGAAAAATAATGATACAATCAAAATATTCAATGATAAAAGAAAAAAGCACAGTGATTTTATTAGACAAGTTAAATTGAATGAAATTTAGTAAAATTCATTGAATCACTTTTCCATTTCTTATTTTATGCCTATGCTTCCGAATAAATGATGAAATTGGCCTAGGATGTAGAGAACAGGCCATAAGGCTTAATTGTTATACCAATCACATATGCAATAGTTATGGACGGAAGTGTTAATGTTTGGAAGGCAATAGTTGGAAATGAGAATGCAATCAGGAAGGAATTAAATGAACGAAGGAAAAGCCAAAACGATTTCACTGATTTAATTGGGCAACCGATTTTGAAAGAGCTGAATGAAGGACATTAAGCTTAGCATATTGATAGAATGATAAGTGGGAAAAGTAAATGATAAGAATGATAAGAAAGTAAAGATAAAGAAGGAATGGAAAGATGACAAAAGTTCCAAGAGAAATGAATGCAGGAAGGATGGTGGAAGTAGTGTTCTAGCATCGAAAGAATTTTAATGTTACAACGGCAAATCTTCTGTTACGCATAAATTTGCATAATGCATCAAAATCATCGTCGATCAATATGAAAAGCGAGATGGAAGGAAGAGAAAGAGGAGGAAAGGAGAAAGAAAGATGTGACGTGAAATTTTCCTTTTCGAATTTTATAAAAAATTTGATATTTTGTGAGCAATAATATCCTTATTTGCCATTCTTTATGCATTTTTATTGCTTTATTTGTGGATAAATTTGTACAAATTAGCCGAGAAATGAAATAAATTTTTACTAGACATTTACTGTTTTTGGTGGGTAAGTAAGGATAAAATTTGCTTAACTGACTGAGAAGTGAAAAAAATTGTATTTCATAGTAAATGCATGCAAATCTGTTTAAACTAGCTAAGAAGTGAAATAAATTTTATTGTCATTTGATGGGTAAGTATGGGTAAATGTGCCTAAATTAACTGAGAAATGAAATGAATTATTTTTAAACATTTAGCATTTACTGTTATTTGATGAGTAAATTCAGAAAAATTTATCCAATTTAGTTGCAAAATGAAATAAATTATTATTAGACATTCAGCCATGTAAAAGTGTTAGTATCAGTTATAAATATAAAAATGTATGTTTGGCATGTAAATTGAAAATTAACAAGTTCAATAATTAGCAATTTTTGTGATGAATGTAAAACAAAGGCGAATGAATATGCAAATGAGGTTTGAAGTTAAATATTGGCGAAAAATGAAAGACTGCAATGAAGTTTCATGAAAAAATATTTTCGATGGATATTATCGGAAAATTTCCTGATAAAAATTTAATTCTAAAGATCGGAACACAATTTTTTTAGATTGGATTATTTCTCGGATAAATATGATTAATACTATATTTTCAGAATTTTAATTCAAAAGTTCAAAATCACTTATAAGCCATATGGTGAAATCAGTTTTCTGGATTTTAAAACTCATCATGCATAATTGTCATTTAATAATTAATTCGAACAACAAGAGAATATTTGATTTCATCAAATTAAATTTTTAACTTTATTAATTGAACTAAAATATTTCAATCAACGGGAAAAAAAAAATTTTATTTATTGTTAGGTAACGATGGATAAATTTTTCTTTATTTTGCTTTTGCCATTTCCAATTTCTTTATTTCCTTCCTTTGTGTTCCTCACTTTTTTAATTCCTCTATTCTTTTGCTATTTCATCATTTCATTCTTTTCCGGAAATTTGTAATCAATTGCTATTCCGGTTCAGTTTAGTGTAAATTAATTCAAATTCAATGCTACTTTACTGCATTTCAAAGAATTTTGCATGCATGATTTTAACATGCAATATCGCATAAAGAAATACGCGAAAGTAAATATCTCTCATGAAATCCTGACGAAAATGTTGTGACTGATTTTTAAAATATTCTTCTGCTTGAATAATATCAAGTCATAGAGCTTTAAAAGGAAATACCGAAGTTAAAAAATATCAATTTTAACTTTTTATAGCGATAATGCAAGCTGTATTATTGACAAACGAAAAAGATTCTAATGCAGAAAATAATTTGATAAAATTAGAAAGAAATTGAAGTACTCAAAAAATCATCATGAAAAAATGGACAAACAAAATTCTTGAAAATACACATTCGATCCGGTAATATTATCGGAAGTATTTGAATAGCAAATGACATTACGAAATTACGGAAATTTTAAAATTTTGAAAAAAATTTCCAGACTTATTAAAATCATAAAATCGATGCAGGAAATTTGTGAAAAATATATTTTCAAGAATTTGGTTTATCCAAAAGAAGTTTGGGCGTAATTTCGGCGCTGAGATGAAACATTTACGTTGTATGACGTTTCCTACTTTTCTTTCATTTTTTTCTAAATGTAAAAGAATTTATAATCATCAAAAAAATCCATAATCATCATTGTTTTTTTTTTTTTTTTTTTTTTTAAGTAACTTTCTAATAAATGAATCGAAATAGATTGATCGGAAAATAAGAAAAAAATAAAATCAAAGTTTATTATCAAATTCAATCTAAGTTAATATTTTCTAGATAATTACGATATGACAGTAAGCTACTTATCTTTTGATATTTGCATAAATTTTTCTCTTTGTATTTTCAAAATAAAAATCAAATACATACGTAATATTTAGTATTTACATTTTGCAAATATTATTTATACATATTTCAGTTTTAATCCATATTCAACGGATGATGAAGAAAATCAAGTTTAGTTGAAGTTAAAATCTTCACCTTTTCATCAACTCTTTTTTTTTCCTTCCAGTAAATCATAGGTTGAGTTTTTTCTCCTCTCTCAGGAAACACTTACTTTTGCAATGAACAAAATTAAATTATACTGTTTCACAGTGTAAAAAAAAAAAAAGGCAAAATAAGAAGAAAAAAAATATTTAAAAAGTTTATTTCTCGTCCTTTTCTTTTTCGAAATTTACATTTTTTAAAACATGCTTTCTCTCTCATGATGTATGTATTGACTATCTTTTCCTTTTTTTTTCTATCATTTGTTGATTTCATTTCAAACATAATAAATGGAATGCAATTAAGTAGAATCATTTTGTTTACTCTTCCTATCATGAATAATTGAATTAATGCAGGAAATATTTAGCAATAAAATAAAAAAGAAGAAAACTAATGTTGATTGATTTTAGGTTTTCTAATAAGTTATTAATAATTTTTTTAATTTTAATTTTAAACGAATTGAAAAATGATTAAAAGTCATACCAAAATGGCTCTTTGTGTTTAACAATCAGTTCTTTTTTTTTTTTATTCAAGATTAAAAAGAAAAAACTAATACTGATTAATTTTAGTGTTTTAATAAATTAGTAGTATAATTTTTTTTTCAACTTCAATGTAAAATTGAATGAAATATGAAAAAAAGTCATATAGAAATAGCTTATTAAATTTGACATTCAATTTTCTTCTCATAATTGGAGAAAATTGAGTTAAACAATTGGTTGATATAACTTATGAGTGTCAAATAAATAGGATATCTCGTCAGCTAACAATATTACCATTGAGAATTTCATTTATAGCAAAATTTTGAATAAAAAAAAATTCAATGAAGAAAAAATTCTTAGGCTATGAAATTACCGTTTTTGTTTAGACATAAAAAAGTTGAAATTAGTTTTTATTACGTCTACATACGCCAAAAGTTACTTAAAGAGAGATAGGAATAATATCAAATTTTTGATAGGAAAAAATTCAAAATAATACAGTTTTTGTAGATGATGAATAAGAAACAGAATCCTCGAAATGAAAATGATGAATAAGAAATCGAAAAAATGGGAATGAGCTGAAATGATAATTTATTTTTGAAAATTTCGAATTACTTTTGAAGTTTGTAACGCAATGTTAACATCTAAAAAATGTCGAAAAAACAAAAGAAAATTGCTCCTAACTTTACAAATATCTGAAAAGTTCAAATCATAAACTATGGTATTTTTTATAAAAATAAGCTATCATTTATCATTTTATAGATTCGGAAATATCCTCTCACAGTTAACAATAAATTTATTTTCTTTTTTCAGTTTTTCAAACTTTAAACCAAATTTAATTTCCAAAATTATGACAAGAAAGAATTAAATATCAATAAATTATCATTATTATCGATTCTTTAAATCAAACTTTTAAAAAGGTAGTGATTGGTTTGTTTTATCAGTTGTTTGGAAACAAAAAAGGATATGATTACTCTAGAAAAAACTTTCAACTTTAGTATTTTTATAAATGAATAATTGCTACTGTTAAAATAAGATAAATCAATTAACTTCAATTTGTTTAGTTGTTATCAATTAAATTGAACTTTCAATTAATAATTGTTTGTTAAGTAAATATTTAATATGATGTAAATTACTTTATTTGCAAACTTTCCTATCAAATATATTATCTTAATATCACTTAAACCAACCTTATATCTTTTTACATGGTAAAGAAATGACGTATGAATGTATCAGTAATATTAATAAAAATTCTTAAAACTTACTTTTTACATCATCGTTACACTCAAAATACTGACATTAGTTGTGCACTTTCTGAAACTTTACGTAAAGATTGAACTTTGTTCAAATTTAAGCACTAAAATTAAGTATACATTAAGTCTAATAGTAAAATATGTTGAATTCTATTGGTAAAATATATAACGCAAAATAATAATTTTCTTTACAAATAATATTCCATAAATATTTTTTTAGATAAAAAAAAAAATTTATAGGTGCCATTTTTTATCTAAAAAAAAAATTTTTTATTTTTTCAAGAAATTCATCCATACTAATATCTTTTGATCCATAAATTCATTTCTTAATGTAATTGAATTCTTTTAGCAATTTATTCAGAAATATAATACATTCATGCAATTTTGGTCTCCTAAGCATGCAAATGCATCTGTTATACTCATGTAATTGCTACGGTAAAGTATATATATATATATATATATA